>PVIC010027530.1:0-23796 GCA_004025085.1 Thryonomys swinderianus
AATTAAAGATCCTTATGCCACATTTTGTCTTTTAAATCTAAAAAGGAGTTCGCTGATATTTTACTCAACAGGCACAGCCTTTTTTCCATCTTGCTTGTCTGAGTTTAAATTTTAAAATTACTAGTAAAATTTTTAGACAACTGTGATCAGAAAAATGTTACATTCAGATGTTAAATTAGAAAATATACATTGAGATTTCATTGTGAAACAATATTGTAATTACAACCTTTCTCCTAAGGGAATTGCTTTTTGAAGTGTTTGTGTTTCTTTTTTCTCTTTTCCACTGTTTTGTTCCTGCCTTCTGAGTTTCACTTCCTTTTTTATATTTTCAATTGATATTGAAATTTGGTGTGTTTTTTTCTTTAATCCTCATACAAAAGATTTTTTGGAACAATGCTATTTCTTCAAACATACAAAGCTTTTTCCATGAGTAACTTGTTCAATAATTTTTTCTGTAGCTCTAGTCACAATTAATAAGCATTTCTAAAGAAGTATGTAAGCATTTTCCTTTCCACATTTTTACAAAATATTTGGCAATTGTATTTGATTTTGCAGTTTGCTCTTAATACATGCTAATACATGCTTGCAAATCTTAAAATTGTACAGTGATTAGGCACACATAAGAACATCAGTGAAATGATTAAATGTTTTTCTTCTTTAAAAGTATGGTGATGTGCTAGCTTGCCAGTTATTGATAATGATAGCACAATAATAATCTGAAACTCTCGTTTTCATGCAAAGTCAAAAGTCTGATATTTTTTACATCAGAGCCATTATTAATCCATGAGTGTCCAGACATGTCGAAGTAAATTTTTCAGCACATGTAATTGTTTTAGATTTAACATTAACAGACTATTTGAGTTTTCTGTTTGTTCATTGTCATGTTCTTAATTCCTAGGGGGAAAAAATAGTTTTAACTTGAGAAGAACTCTTTTTATATATGGTCACATCAAATACTCATTTGAAAAGAAGCTACCTGCAAAAACAAAATCAACTGTTTGTTAACAAAGGTAATAAACACCATTGAAAAAGGCAATATTTGCAGCCAATAATGCTATAATATATATATATATATAGTTGTATATAGTATATATACATATAGTGTATATAGTTGTATATAGTATATATTCATAGTTGTATATATAGTTGTATATAGTGTATATAGTTGTATATAGTATATATTCATAGTTGTATATATAGTTGTATATAGTATATATAGTTGTATATAGTATATATACATAGTTATATATAGTATATATACATAGTTTTATATATATATATATATACACACACACACAACTACATTAAAAGAAAGACAAATTCTGGACAGACTACATCACTCTCTAAGAGTAAGTCAAAAATGAATTACAGACTAGACATGAAATGCAATGTAGAAAACTCTTAGAAGACAGCATAGAAGAAAATCAAGACAACTTTGATATTAATCATTTTTAGATTTAACTCCACAAGCACAACCTACAAAAGAACTTAGTGATAAGCTGAATTTCTTTAGAAGTAAAAAACAAACAACAACAAAACAGTGCTCTGTAGATAACACCATCAAATGAAGGAAAGGATAGCCACACACTAGAAGGCTCAACTTGCAAAAGGTATATGATTTTCCTTGATGCTGTTGTGAAAGGTACTGTCTCCCTAACTGCCCTCTTGGTGAGTGTATACTGATGTAAAGAACCGCTATTGCTTTTTGCATCTTGTCTTTGTATTCTGCTATACAATCAAATTTGAATAGTAGTTCCAGGAGTCTTTGGATGACTTTTAGGGGGAGAATTTTTAATTTATTTCAATAATAAGTGGATTCTTTGGAATTAACCTAGCCAAAAATGTGAAAGATCTCTACCATGAAAATTATACTACTCTGAAAAGCGGTATTGAAGAAAACCTCAGACAATGGAAAGATAGTTCACTCCTTCCATAACTGGAGAAATAAATTACAAAATTCATATGAATCAGAAAATAACTAGAATAGCCAAAGCAATTCTAGACCACAAGGATAAGGAGAGGGTATCACTGTCCTGGGCTTCAAGTTGTACTACAAAGCTCCAGTGACAAACCAGCATGGTATTGGCAAAAATATTAGACCTGTGGATTGATGGAACTGAAACAGAACTACAGAAACAACACCAGGCACATTCAGATATCTTACCACTGACAAAGCTGTCAAATCCTTTGGAGGAAAGATAACCTCTTAGAAAAGTGATACTGAGAAGCTTAGCTATCCACCTGGTTGGACCCAGATGGATGCCTCTCACTACACACCATTCTAAAATCACAATGGATCAATGATCTAAACATTAGAACAGGAACACTTAAAATGCTGGAAAGATAAAATATGTAAAATTCTTGAAAATAAACAGGCAGGCAAAGATTTTCTGGACAAAATACTGGTTACACAAGAAATAATACCAAAGAATAAACAAACAGGATCCAATTTAAAAGTTTCTCCCAAACAAAGGAAATCACTAAGAGAATGAAGAAACAACCTATAGGATAGAGAAAAACACTTTTTATGAGCTAATAATCAGAGAAGACTAATGTCTAGAATATAAAAAGAACTCAAAAAATTAGACCTCAAATTTAAACATTCCATTTAAAGATGGGCATATGAAATAAATAGGCACATAAGATAAAGAAATAGAAATGGACAATAGATACATGAAAATAAATTCAACATTCTTAGCCATTTAAGAAATGCATATTTAAAAAAAACACTGAGATCCTATCTCACTCCAGAAAGAATAACAACTACCAAAAATTCAACCAATAACTAATCCCAGTGAATCTGTGGGGAGAAAAGAGCACGTCTGCCTTGTTGGTAGGAGTGTAAAAATCACTATGGAAATCAGTTTGAAGATTCTTCAAAAAATTAGAAATATAAATTGCATGGCTTGGGATTTAGCTTCAATGGTACCACACCTACCTTGGAAGCTAAAGGGCCTAGGTTCAATCCCCAGTAGGTATATATATTGCATTTAACCCAGTCCTTCTCTGTTGAGGTATCTTCACAGAAAGAGTTAAAAACATCATACTACAGTGATATATGGATTGAAACTGTTGTTTATACTGTTACAATTCAAAATAACTAAATCTTCGAAACAGCCTATGTGATCATTAAAAAATGAATGCATATAAAAATATGGTATTAACACACAATAGATTATCCTGACATAAATAAATATAAACCTGGGTTATTTACAGGAAAGTGGATGTACCTTGAGATAGTAGTGTTTAATGAAGTAAATTGACATACAAATTTAAATATTATATCTTTTCCTTATATGAAACTCAATATATGTAAAGTATGAAATAAATGACAGTTAATAAGAAAAAGCAAGGGGGAGAGGAAAAATGGGTATTTTAATCTATTGTGGCCAATGTATAAAAGTATATTGATAATATAATTGTCTACACATTTTATATGTTCTTTGGAGCATTAATATGATTTTTAATCTGTACATATAACAAATTAACTTCATAAGATCTTATAGAAGTGAGTCTGATGCTTGAAAAATAAAAGGGAATTAGAGGAAAGGAAAAAGGGAGAATTGAAATGTATCATCTGCATGTATCAATTTTGTTAAACAAATATAATTATTATGTACCACAAACATCAACTAATAATGATTTTAAAAAACGATGCAAGATTTTTTCATCTTTGAAAATCATATATATCTTTCGCACATTGATCCTTCTAGTCTGTGGCTATCCTTTATGTCATCTGATGGTTTTATCTAGAGCATAGATTTTTACTTCTAAAGAAATTCAACTTATCACTAAGTTCTTTCATAGATTGCGCCTGTGGAGTTATATCTAAAAATGATTAATATCAAAGTTGTGTTGATTCTCTTCTATGTTGTTTTCTACATTGCATTTTATGTCTAGTTTGTAATTCATTTTTTACTTAGTCTTAGAGAATGATGAAGTCTAGGTCCAGAATTTTTTTGTCTTTCTTTTAGTGAAGTTGTATATATATTATAGCACTACTGGCTGCAAAGATTGTCTTTTTAAATGGTGTTCATTACTTTTGTTAACAAACAGTTGATTTTGTTTTTTCAGGTTGTTCTTGTATATTGAAACATACAAAAAAGGTAAAAAGGTCATAGGCAGATTTTCAGTGGCACCTGAATAATAATTATCTCTGCATCAGCATTGTACATAATAAGATTAGCACAGTTACTTAGGCAAAAACCCAACATTGCTATGCTATTCCTATTCAAATTATGCATCTTTTTCATTCATAATTTACTCAAGAATTCTATGTTGAATTTGTTTGCCTTATCTCCTTCATTTCTGCTGATGTATATTATTATTCAGTTATGTTAGAAACTGCTTTCTGTGGGTTTTTTTCCATTTTTTATTATGATTGCTTTGAGTTTCTGCAGGAACGTCTAATATTCAGCACACAGACCATGAGATCCTGCAGAGCTTATATGCACCTCAGAGGATCATAAACTTGAGATATTTTTACATGTTTTCCAATGGCATTTGTTCTGACATGATAGTGAGATTCTGTCACACAAAGCGCAAAGGCAGCAAACCGAGTCCGTGTGAGGAAAGGTGCAGTGAAGTCTCCCTTTTGATTCCAACTGCATGTAGTTGGTCAGAAGAAAACCCAAATATAAATGTTACCCGTCTTGTGAAATGTGGTGAGTAAAATACTGTTAATACCTGTAACAGTATGTCAAACTATTTAGATGTATGTATGTCTATTAAAATTATATTCATAAAAGTAATTTTAAAATGACATTCATTGAGGCCGGGCATTTAGCTCAGTGGTTCCACCTCTGCCAAGCAAGCATGATGTCCCGAGTTCAATCCCCAGCACCACACACAACAACGGTGGGTGTTGTGGCTCACGCCTGGAATCGCAGCACTCGGGAGGCAAAGGCAGAAGGATTGCTGAGAATTCTAGAATAAGTTGGGTTACATAGTGAGTTCAAGATCAGCCTGTATAAAGCAAAGCCCTGTATAAAGAAAAATATGATATTATTGATATTAAGCAGACTTGTAAGCTTTTAATTATTAAACAGCATTGTTGTCTAATTTTGCAAAACAATTTAATAAGTTAAAAGTTTTTGACAGCTGTGGTATAAAAACACAAAAAAATCTTATAATTTTTCCTCATAACATTATTATAACTGCGTACACAATGTCACTAATATTAGAAATTGTATAATAAAATTCTAAAGGTAAAATTTTGTTGCTTATATATATTAACTGTGTTATATATTTCATATGTGGTCCTAGATGTTTCCTCTTTATTTGACGGAGTTCAGTAAAGCCAAAAGTTGGAACACCATTTACTAATAAAATTACATTGATACATATTTACATACCTATCTATGGTCTCCTGTGTAAAAATGTGTGTTTTTTTTTTTGTACTAGAAATTGAACTCAAGACCTTGCTCTTACTGGGCAGGCATAGTGCCACTAAGCCAAAGCCCTGGCTGTGCGTTGGCTTCTAAAGTATATGTTTATTGCAGAGTATCTCTGTGTGCATAAATGTATTTTAATCTATAAAATGTACTATGGCTTGATTTCTTTGGCCTCTGAACTGATGAGATATGTAAAGTAATGGCCATTAACTTCCAGACATTTATTAGTACAGGCTTAGGTAGCCTCAGTCTTTGAGATCGCTGCACATTAATTTTCAATGTCTTCTCTAAGAGCAGGATTGTGGTGGGATTTTTGTATCACATATGACATCCTGTACGGTCCCCCATCTGAGTTTAATTTCTGCAGCATTCTTTAATTTTATTACATTCATTTGCAAGTTCCCCAATTTCCTGCTTTTCAAGTTTTTTTATTCCATGTCCTGTCTATAGTCAACCCTAATAGAAGGAATAATTCTGTTATGAACTAATGTCCCAGAGGATTCAAATTACAATAGTATAAAATGATTAGCTTTATTCCAGTCTCTAAGCACCAGTATCTTTTGTTTGATCTGTTTAAATTATGTAATTGTTATAATTTAAGTTAATCATCCTGAGTTGGAAGACCAGATTTTCTCTCTTATTCGTTTGCAACCGGCAGTTGAGAGACAGAAAGATGAATTACTATTTCTCTTTCATAATAATTGATGAGCTCCTCAGACTAATGTGCATCTGATAAGCAAGGAACTCAGTGAGATGCAGATTTTAGTATAACATGTACGGAACCATCCTGCTTCTTTGTAAACTCTCAACTAGCGTTGTGCTATTTTTTACACTCTTTTTTAATAACAGGAGAAGTCACATGTCTTCAGGTTTCTTCCTTTCCTTTCCTTATTACCCTTTCTCATTTCTGGAGAGAGCATGCCACTTTTCATTTAACTCATTTTTCTTCAAGTTGAACAGTTAGGGCATCATATTTACAACAATAAAAGTAAGTTTATATATGGGCACATTAGGATGGAAGGGGTTAACGATGTGCTTCATTAATTTTCTCTGTACAGTAGCTCAATACAAAATTACAAATATCAATAAATGAATTGCAATTTCAAAATAAATTAACAGGGAAATTACATTTTCATGAAAGCATCTGTTCTGTTGTCAACAAATAGCATTATTTGTTAAGGATCTACTAAGTGAAAACAGTTCCTTTCCCTTCCAATGTGATTTGTTGCAAATAATGTTTACTTAAAAAATATAACCTATCTCACTTAATGACACGCAATGTCTTTATCTCACTTAATGTCTTTACCTTTATCTCAATAGCATGTATGTGTGTATGAGTTTTACATTTAAATGAGCAGCAGGTAATCAAATACAAGAGCAATGATAAAACTGAAATCCCAAAACTCTCTATGCAGCCGGGCATGGTGGCTCATGCCTGTAATCCCAGCACTTGGGAGGCAGAGGCAGGAGGATTGCTGAGTTCAAGGCTTGCCTGGGCTACATAGTGAGCTCAGGGCCAGCCTGAACTACAAAGTGAGACCCTGTCTCAAAAAAAAAAAAAAAAAAAAGAATGCAGTTTTTATGTATCCGCAGAACCAGACAATGCATTTAAGTGGCAGCTTCTCCAGGACTAAGCACCCTGATATAGCTAACCTAACTGAAATAAAAAATATGTCTTAAACAAACTAGACAATGTATGGTTGCCATTGTTTCTAGCAAGTGACTCTAAGTAGATATTTTCATCTTGCAAAATCATCGCTCCTGGTAATATTGGTAAATCATTTATTTCAAGACAATCTCAATAATTTAGGATCTTATGAAAGTACCTGGTAGAAAATGGGGAACATTGGAGGTCATTCAATAAAATATAATGACTTGTATCCTCATTGTAGTGAGTCCATCACTACAGGAGAAGGACACAACTATTAAGTGCTTTATTAATTTCAGTGTTGCACGAAGGTTACAAATTAAAGAATAAGCTTGTAAATCCAGCGGGTTGCAAAAGACAGGAAGAAATTAGGACCATATATATTTACAGCGGTATTGACTATCGTCTGAGGTATTTCTCATTAAATTTTAGCCTCAGTTTTGAAAGCTGAAAATGACTGATGAAATCAATTATGAATGTTTCAGAAAGACAGACATATAAGAAACACATTATCAGTTATTGTTAATGAAAAATTGAGAAATATACTCGATATGTAAGCTCTATAAGTTTTCTACTAAAATAGCAGCTTTAGTCTGTGATTCTTTTCTAAATTTGGAGCATATAGCAAATCATCAATCTGGAACTACACGAAGTACACAAAAGTTTCAGAATCAGGAAAGGATCTTAAAAATCCAAGAAAAACTTCACTGAACATTGTGTGTGGACATAGTATCCCTCATTAATTAGTGCAGCTGTATCTATGGAAAGGAATATGTCTTCCTTGACCAATGAGGAATGCCAAGAGTTATGTGTACATTTACCCCTTGTTGCCTATAAGCACAAAAACGCTTCAAACCAAATTCAAACACACATGAGAACAACTAGTGATTTGGGGTGATATACATTATGGGAAACCAGATAGATTTATATCATACATGACTATAAAATTTAGTTTTTCTAAGAACAAGCTCCTTTGGTGCATCTAACAACGTTACAGGTACACTCAGGAATTTGTGATACATAAAGGTTCTGTCACACAGAACCTGAGAATGCATAAAACATAAAAGTCTATATAGTCTTATAACACGATCGGAATTTGTATCTGAATTCAAGTCACCTCAAAGATTTTTCAACCATTTTATAATTGACACTTCTCTGGCATAAATCAAGTTGAAGTTTATGTCACTATAAATAGGAAACAGATTTAATAATATTATAAATGAAAACACTTTAAAAGCTTTCATTATTTTTATTTATGTTTGATCAATTATAATTGTTAAATATCTGTGGGGCAAATAAGAATTAGTTTTCAAATGCAAATAGGCTTACTGGCCATAAAGAAGTAACCAAATCACTGGAAAATATTGCACCATCTCTGAGAAGCAAGCAGATAGTTCTGATAAAACCTTATTTTAACTCTCTATAATGTTCACAATTCATTAAAATATGTATTTCATATGAAAATTGGTCATATATCTTTATATATTTACATAGTATATAACAGAGTATATAATATAATATGTATTTAGTTATATTTCATCTCCAATGGAAATTTGAAATATAGATTGCATTTTAATGAAGCCCAAACACATATCTTTATAGACACATCCTAAAGTTAATTTAAAATAAATTTTGTCAAAATTTGAGCACGTACTTTTCTTCAATCCAGAGGATGAAGAGCTGAGTCTAATATTTTCATTTCTGTGTTCAAACAACTTATTAAAAAGGTCAAAACAGAAGCTATCTGTCAGAGTTCCGCTGCTTTTGTGAATTTACCATGATTTTTAATGTATCTATTCTTAATAAGAAGTGACAGCTTGGCAATGGAAGCAATTTCAACACATTTTCATGGTATCGGTCTCATGTATCATTACCTGTCATCCCTGCAAGTGATTTAAAAATATTTTATGCTATGATTTCTTCAATATTTGACTCACTTTAAGTCTTGGTATTTTATAAGCTTTTTTATGTACTCACTGTACTTATTATTTTGTGAGCCAGGTTTTGGGACCACTGAGCTCAATCCCCAGCCCTTGTACTTTTTTTTTTTTTTAACTTATTGTACTCAAGAATTCTTCGCACTATTAGAAAACCAAGTAAACTTAGAGGTGTTCTGACTTTTCCTTAGAAAATGTTCCTAGATCTATCAGTACATTAATAGGTTTAAAGAGCAAAGTTTGGGGACTACAATGATATAACTGCCTAGCAGGAAATATTTGAAATTAATTTTTAGAGGTACAATTCCAGTACTCTAGAAAATGACTTCAGAAAAAGGTCGATCAGGGTATAAACCTACAGTTTCTTTTAGACAAGCTCAATTCTGTTTATTTTGGGGGGGGATTAGTAAATTGTCACAAAATTCTAGCCACAGGGCTGAAGATTTAGCTCAGGGGTTCCAGTACCTGTCTAGCAAGCCCAGATTCCCTGGTTCCATCCCCGGTAACAACATACAACAATACAATACAAGGTGTGGTTCCTCACGTCCACCAGCAATCAGCACCACATACCGCAAATGCTGGGCTTGATGGCTCTAGCCTGTAATCCAAGCACTTGGGATGCAGAGGCAGGAGGATTTCTGAGTTCGAGGCTTGCCTGAGCTACATAGTGAGCTCAGGGCTAGCCTGAACTACAAAGTGAAACCCTGTCTCAAAAAAAAATTCTATCTGCACTTATTGAAAATTCATAATGAGTTTATTAAACATATTTGACTTTTAAAGACAAATATTAATTTGATTTGTCCAGTCGCAAATAAGAATTTTTTCTAACAAAATGGAAATTTTTTTCATTAAAAAATAAGTATATACTAAAATATTTACATTGTATTTAGGGGATGGAGTGTTGTGGGATGGTTGGGGGAATGGGAAAAAATGAGAATTAAACTGTGTCATATACTAGACAAATTCCCAACATTGAGTGTAATCATAATCTGTATAATCATAATGTGTATATTATTGTGTACATATAATGTGTAATCATAATGTACCAGTAAAAATAAAAATTAGAAAACAGTCTTCACTTAGTGAATATATACTGCTAAACTTTCAAATTAAAATAAACATACAACCATATAAGAAAGGATTGGTTGCTGCCCGGAGTTACAGAAAGAGGACATAATGAATGTGTGGAGCAGTTTAGGGCAGTAGAAACGTTTTGTTATTGTATTAGTGGACACATGACATTACACCTTTGTCAGAGCCAAGAGATAGTGCCCCAGGGTGTGGATTCACCATCTTAGCGTTGTCCACTGATTTAAGCAAAGGCACCACACTATAAAGAGGGAGGAATTATATGGAAACTATTTTCCCTCAATTTTGTATAAACCAAACATTGTTCTAAAAAATAGTCTATAGAAAGAAATACAGAGAGAGAAAGAAAAAAGAAATAAAGAGAAAAAGAAAGAGAGACAGAAAAGAAAGAAAGGAACAAAGAAAGAAAGAGAGAGACAGAGACAGGGAGAAAGAAAGGATAGAAATAGAAAGGAAAGAAGGAAGGAGGGAAGGAAGAAAGGAAGGAAAGAAGGAAAGAAAGAAGGAAACAAGGTAGAGCAAATTAGAGTGACATAGGATCTGCTAATAATATGAAGATTTACTCAGCTAAAATATTTTTTAAAACTCCATTTTATATCACATACACACACTTTTTCTTCTTCTTCTTCTTCTTCTTCTTCTTCTTCTTCTTCTTCTTCTTCTTCTTCTTCTTCTTCTTCTTCTTCTTCTTCTTCTTCTTCTTCTTTTCTTCTTCTCCTTCCTCTTCCTCTTCTTCATCCAATCTAAAGTTGATGGGCAATTAGGTTATTTCCAGAATTTTGCTATCACAAACTGAGCTGCTATAAACATGGAGTCATGTATGTCACTGAGATATGAAATTTGTAATTCTTTTGTGTATATCCCCAGCAGAGAAACAGCAGGGTCAAATGAAACCTCTAAATCCTAATTTTCTGAGGAACTCCACAATGATTTCCATAATGGTTGTACCAGTCTACATGCCCACCAACAGTGGAGAAGGGTTCCTTTTTCTCCACAGCCTCACCAGTATTTGCTGCTGGGTAATTTCAAAATAGCGGCTATTCTTTGTGGAGTGAGATGTAATCTCAGTGCTGTTTTCATCTGCATTTCTCAAATGACCAGTGACGTTGAGCAGTTCTTCATATACTCTTTAGTTGCTTTTACATTTCCTCTGAAAAGTGTCCATTCATTTCAGACGACCATTTCTGAATTGGGTCTTTAAATTTGGGGGACTGATTTTTTAAATCTCTTTATATATTGTAGATAGTAGCCCTTTGTTTGCTCCACCTGTGGTTTCTTTTGCTGTGTAGAAGCTTTTTAATAAGATGAGATCCCATTTGTTGATTTCTGCTGCTAGTTCTCATGCTATGTTTTGTTCATAAAGTCTTTCCCTAAGCTAATGTCTCTGAGAGTAATACCTAACCTCTTTTGAATCAGGTTTAGAGTTTCTGTTTTAATATTTAGGTCTCTAATACACTTTGATTTTAGTTTAATACATGGTGAAACAGATAGCTCTGGTTTCAGTCTTTGGCAGGTTGAAGCCCAGTTTTTCCAGCACTAACTCTAGACTGGATAAAGAAGATTTTTTTGAATAAAATGGAGTATTACTGTGTCGTGAAGAATGGTGTGTTCGAGTCATTTATACCCAAATAGACATACCTTAAGGTCGTACTCATAAGTGAAATAAATAGGTCATAGATGTGTAAATATCATTTCTTTTCTCTGGTATGAAAAACTGAAGATGTAAATGAGTTTTAGAATGCATGATAGATACTGTGAAATACAATACTCAAAGGAAACTGGCGTTTAGGGATAAGTAATGAGGGGAAAGAAAAAAATGATGGTAAAAAAAGAAACAAAGCCTGTGCATATAGGGTGGGGGGTTGTATGGTGGGAAGGAGAAGGGAAAAAATAAGTATTATACATTCGTACAAGTTCTTAATGTTGAGCATAATCATGATGTGTATATATAATGTATCAATAAAAATTCATATTATATTAAAAATTAGAACATAAAATTGGACTTTCACAAGTAAATGTTTAATAGTTTTATACTTGGGTGAGTTTTCATATGAATTGGACACACTACTGTAGCACAGTTGTTCTTGAGTGAGGCTGCTAGCCTTGACTCCTAAGAACTTTCTATTGGTAGACCAATGAGATTCTGAAAAAGCACACATGCCCTGGCTTCCAGTGTGTTAAATCAGTCGATAAATTAAGCATTATGGAAAATTCTTATAAGAAGTCTTCCCTTCCTCAATAATGCACATTTCTCTCCTAAAATTCAGTCACATTTTATATATATTTTAAACATGCAATCATCTTGATGGGAAATCAACACCAAGTGTTCTGTAAATCTTTGTATATCACTTAAAAACTCTAATTAAATTATTCAATTTAAATATCAAACATTGACATATAAGAATCATAGATGTATCATTTTCATTATTGTTTGTAAAATACCTAGTATTGCATTTGCATAAGAAAAGACACTATTATCCTTTCCAAATACTAAGCTATTTCACCTTGATGTACTGCATATGGGTCACCCAGACTAGGGTTTCAGGAACACCAAGGGCCAGCAGAGGGGTGTGGCCTCTTGGTATAGTCCTGGGTTGAAATTTCACATTTTTTTTTTTTTGAGACAAGGTCTCGCTTTGTAGTTCAGGCTGGCTCTGAGCTCACTATGTAGCCCAGGCAAGCCTTGAACTCAGCGATCCTCCTGTCTCTGCCTCCCAAGTGCTGGGATGACAGGCGTGAGCCACCAAGCCCGGTGAAATTTCACATATTTTGCAAGTAGGAGTTAAAGCTTAAATATTTTACTACTAAACTATTGACATTTCTCCTTACTCTTTTTCTCTCACATATGCAAATACACAAAGCATATTTCTTAGCGATTAATTATCCAAACTTAGGTAGTAATTGCAATCAAAGCAATATGTTTTCACATTTAAATTATCTTAGGTTGCTAAGCTCTTTGACTCCAAACTCTAATGATTTATGCACTAATGAGGATTGTTTTCTCTCTGAGGACTATGGGCTTAAATATGTCTTTATGTAGCTGATTTTTCTCTCTATTTTAAAGCTCATTAATTAAAAGCTGACTTTCATCCTGTGGTAGCTTTTTAATATGCTGTTTTAGAAGAGCTTTCACTGCTTAGCATTAAGACGTCAGTGGATCCAAACAGCCTCCACTGTCTCCCAGAGAAAGCATTTTAACAGCAAAGGCAGTAATAGTCTAAGCAAAGAACTAAAGGAATAAATTGTGCATTTTTAGTTTCATATTCAGCTTTCATTTATATTTTTCCTTTTAAAATGTGGGGAAGCCAGTTTTGCAACTTAGAATTTTCTGAGTAGCATAACCTTAAAACTGAGATGGTGTTCTCTGAATAAAATAAACTTTTATTTAAACTAGACCACAATTTCTATCGAGTATTTTTTTTTTCTTTTTGATATTTTTGAGACAAGGTCTTACTCTGTAGTTCTGTCTAACTCTGAACTCATTATGTAGCCCAGGCTGGCCTTGAACTCCTGGCAATCCCCCTGCCTCTGCCTCCTGAGTCCTGGGATAACAGGAATAGGCATTGTGGTAAGTGCCACCTGGGATCAAACTCGGTCTTGCCAGGCAGACGTCAGAATTTCTCAGCTAAAACCCTGGCCCTCTGTGAGGTAATTCTTTTTTTTTTTTTTGAGACGGGGTCTCGCTTTGTCGTTCAAGCTGACCCTGAGCTCACTATGGAGCCCAGGTAAGCCTCAAACTCAGCAATCCTCCTGCCTCTGCCTCCCGAGTGCTGGGATTACAGGCATGAGCCACCATGCCCGGCGTGTTTTCTTGATTTTAATTTTTATCATTAAATATTTTGAGCATTTACTTCTAAAAATCACCCTTTCTATTTTGCAGCTGGTGCTGTCTTTAAAATATCCATTAATTTAATGTATTAAATATCAAAAATGCTCACAATACAATTTTCTTTAAGGGGGTGAAGTGGCTGGAGGGTGGGGAAGATATGGGAAGGAGTCATGTGTAGCTGCAGATTATCAACAATAAATGTTAACATAATGTACACTTAAAATGTACCAATATAAATTAAATTTTAAATATATATATATATATAAAATACAGTTCTATACTAAAATTATCTTATATTCAGATTTTTACTTTCTAATTTGCTTTTAATTAATCTAATTTATAAGACCATCTTTTAAAAAATCTTACATGAAACTATATATATATATATACCATATATAATATATATATATAACTGAATGATATATACATATGATAAAAGTCCTATGTTACCCATTTAAAGTGTATTTGAAATAATGAAAACATTTGACATATATGAAGTAGAATAAAATTTTATATAGTAATGAGTGTATTATTGATATATGAGAATATAAAAATAGTATTTGCCAGGCTTTATTGTTGTAAACCATTTTTAAAGCTCAAGACTTTTGAGTTATCCAGAAGTGTTTGAAATGGAAGCTAGGTTCTCAGACTGCAGACAAAGATTTACATGGGGCCATTTATAATTACATACATTTGAAACTTAAATATTCATGTATTTATACAGTCATTCAACATTTTTCATTGGAAACTATATTTCAGGGATTTTATTGGACACTAGGAATATACAATTTTATTAAACATGTATAATTATTATCAATAAAATTTATCCTTAGTATGAAAGAAAAAACATAGTTGCATGAATAGTTACATTAAGTTCTTTATCCAGCTGAGTATATATAACAATGAACTTCAAATACATGCTTTAGTAAATAATAATCTTTATCCTATTTAAATGGCCATATTTGGTGTAATCCTAACTAGAAAAAGGATTATGTATTAATTTTTGACAAATTATGCTTTGCATAGATTCAGTTGAAAACTTTATACAGAAAAATAAGTAAGAAGACTGTATCAGTCACTACTCCCTAGAGAAGCAGATGTGATGCAATAGATGATAGATGATAGATATAGATAGATGATAGACAGACAGACAGATGATAGATAGATAGATAGATAGATAGATAGATAGATAGATAGATAGATAGATAGATAGATAGATAGATGATAGATTAAAATAGACATAACAGCACCACAAGCAGTCAGGACTAGAAGGGTGCAAAAGAGCTGTCTCCATGCTAGACATACAAAGGATCCACTTGAAAGGTAAAGGCTCAGAGGTTACTGCAGAATCCTGAGCAAGTCCATATCACAAGACCAAAGAGTCTCTTCCGGAAGGAGGAAAGCTCTGCACTAGAAGGCTGGAGTCCGCGCTGTAGGGTGGGAGTCACTGTGCGAGGTGGAGGTGAAGGTTGGAGCTCCTACAAAGAACCCGAAATGACCTTTTCTTCATTTGTCTTTTATTCTCTTTAGACAACAAGCATATTGGTTGGTGAGGCTTGCACCCAAATTAGGTCTCCTGTCTTCGGTGAATCCACACAGCCACACTAGAACTGGGCTAATCCAATTTATTGCATGTTTCTTATTCAAGTTGACACACTAAGTTAATTACCACAATTCACCCTTTGTCAGCTTGACAACCGAAGCTCCGCATACTTGCTTTGGCAGCACAGATAATAAAATATAAAACCATAGGCTCCAGATGCAAAGATGAGCTCATAATTGTGCTTATAATACATTAAATCTGCCATGCATACAAAGAACACTAGTGCACTCCCCAGAATAAAAGACAAATTTTCTTTCCATGATGCTTACTCTTAACATTTCATATTTTGAACATTATAACATAGGTGTTACCAAGCGCTATATCTAAGAACAATATTAAGTGTATTGACATTACATTAACAGGAAATGTATTAGGGTAGAACTAGTACAATCATAGCGCTCATTTTGTAGCTGATCCTGGAGTAGTAGTCAATATTTAGGACTATCCTTTCTTAATGCGCATCCTGTGTACCCTTGTCCTTCATCAGGCGCCTCAGCAGATCTTGCTTCTTTCCTGGTGAGGTCACTGGTACCTTCATTTCTGAAGCTGCTGGATCATTTTTATCCCGCCTGGATTGAGTTGTTGTAGTTTCCAACTGACCTTAACAACAGGGCATGCTAATACTTTGCGGTTCTCTAGGGGATATCCTGCACTCCAACTATACTTTTCCCTTCTTCCATTGTGGACACAAGAAAAGTCCAATTTCGCCCTGAGAGTTTGAGTCAAACACCCTTCCCAAACTAACTCCTTTTTCTAACTTATTTCCTCAGAGGTATGAGAAGACCAACTGACCAGGAAGAAGTCTTATCTTCCACATTAATAGTCTCATGGTGTACTTCCTGATACATGTCTGGCCTCTTCTGGAGCTAAGATTTCTAAACATGAATCCAGGCTTTGGGAGACACTGTATGTACAATGTCACTGACTCAGAGTGTACATACCCTTCTGAGGAACCTTGTACCATTCCCTGCAAGCTACTGCCACTTAATTGGCACTGAAATTGAGTCTTTAAAATGCCATCCCATTTTTCTGTAAGTCCCACTGCTTCTAGATGGGGGGGGGTTGGTAAGAACTGTGAGTTTGATGAGCACAAGCCCATTGTTCCCCTTAGTTGGCAGTAAAATGGGTTCATTGGTCAGAGGCAGTGTTCTATGAGATTCTACGATGAAGGGTAAGGCATTCGGTAAGTGCATGTACGGCAGTTTTGGCAGAAGCAATACACAAAAGGAAGGCAAACCCATGTCCAGAGTAAATGTCTATCCAGTGAGGACAAAACACTGTCCTTCCCATGGTGGAAGTGGCCCAGTATAATCCACCTGCCACAAGCTGGTAGGCTGATCACTCCAAGGAATTGTAAAATACTGGGGACTCAGTGTTGTCTGTGCTGCGGGCACATTGGGCATTCAGTAGGCACTCATAACCTCCATCCCTGTCACCATGGTCAGCTTGTTTATGAGCTCACTGAACGATGGGAGGGGTGGCTGAAGAAAGAGGTCAACTGCACAGGTCTTCCTGTCCACCTCATTACTAAAGTGCTCTTCTGCTGAGGTCACATTTGGTGAGCATTTAATGGAATACAAAATGCTTATATCCTTTGCCCATATGTAGGTATCTATCAACATATCTCTTCCCCAGATATCTCTGCAACCAATTTTCCAGTCATGTTCCTTCCAAGTTCCCAACCATCCAGCCAGGACACTGGCTACAGCCCATGGATCAGTGTACAGAAATACATGGGGCCATGTTTCCTTACAGGGAAAAAAGTAATGCGAGGTGCACTACTCAAAGTTCTACCCATGGTGAAGATCTCTCTTCACCACTGTCCTTCAGGGATGTCCTGAATGGGACTGTAATGCTGCATCTGTCCACGTGTGGATGCACCTGCATAAGATATGTGACCCACTCATAAACTAGTCTGTGGACTTCTGTTCCTATGATAGCTGGTCCTCTAGAACAGCCCAGAAGGACAAAGATGTACGCTTGCAGGCAGAAAGCAAAAGACAGCAAGCAGTGGAGCCGGAGTAGCATGGTAAGCTGGTGTCCCATAGGCAAGCGTTCACTTTCCACTAAGGCTCGGTAGCATGCCATGTGCTATGTTGCAAAGGAAAAGTAATTATAAGCAGAAGATGACAGAACCTTGCTCCACAGGTCTCTTCCACAGTGCACCTGTACAGGCCTGTCAGAGACTCCAAAGAGCACCCTGCCTGCCACTGACACTTCAAATACCATAGCATCTGCTGAATCATGTGGTCCCACTGAAGAGCAACCTGAACTTATTATATAAACTTGTCTTGGGCACCACTCAAAACCAGCAGTTTTCTAAGTTAATAATAGGCAAGAGTAAAACCTAAGTAAGGAGCATGCTGCCTTCAAAATTCCAATATGCCTACTAGATGTTGTTCTATTATTTTTTTTATTTTATGCAAAGCCAAATCCAACAATTTATTTTTACCTTAGAAAGATACCATTACACACCCCACACCATGGAGATAGAGTGACCTTGAATTTTAATTGAATTTAGTTCCCATTTTCTGGCTCACAAATGCTTTACTAACAAATCCACAGTGGTCACTACAACTGGAGTCACCACTTGTTTCAGTTTATAGTAATCTGCCCTTACGTTCCATGATTAGTCCATCTTCCACAAACGTCAAGTGGGAGAATTAAATGAAGATGCGGTGGGAACCACCAAACCTACATCCTTTAAATCTGTAGCGGTAGTGATCTCTGCGATCCCTGTAGCAACTCAGTATTGGTTTTTGTTTACTACTTTTGCACACAAAGATAACTCTAATGGCTTCCACTTGGCTTTTCCTACCACAGTAGCCCTTACACTAGAGGTTAAGGAACCAGGGTGAGGAGTCAGCCAAGTGTTAAGCTATGTGTCCCAATCACGGATTCTGGAATGGAGGAAGAGGCTCCTGGATGGCTTTGAGAACTTCTTGGACCCACTGAGAGTCAAATCATCGTGAAAACTCCACTAATTACATGGACTCCATAGTTCCTGACTCTTACTGGAGAGCAACAATGATATTTACGATTTGCCCGGAATCAGCTGTACTTCAAAGCCCATGTCCAGTAGTCAGTGAAATATCTGAATTGGTCGTGAACCAAGGTCCATCCTCAAAGGGATCTGGCCTCCCTTCACTCAAGTTGCTCTGGGTCTGTAAACTTATTCAAAGGCGGGAGATGTTTAAAGGTACACAATCCTCTGTTACTAGAATTTGAAATGGGTTTCTGATCATTTGTCCTTACATTTTTCAATTATATAAATTTAGTCAAGACTTTATAGGCATCCTGTCTATTTCACTTTTGGGAACACCATGACTAACAGACCAACCCCATAAATCTAATGTCAGACCATTGTGATCACTGTCCTGCTTCTGCGGTCCAGTATGGTAACTGCCTGCACCTCATCTTTGTGATCAAGTGCCGCCTGTTGATGGGCCCAAGATCCATTTAAACCTTTTGACCTTAGGTTTCCCTCTGGAGGAACTGTAAGCCCCACTTTAAGATCTGCATACAGAAAAGAGCAATTACAGTACTTTTCAGGGTTGACAGTGACTGCTCATGAATCTGTTCTCCAAGGTAATAGAGGTGAAGGTTTATATTCTGAATCATCCTCGTGTGGCTGGTTAAGTTCGACATGACAAATCCACCTCACCATTTTCATTTTCCTAAAGCTCTGAATCTCTGCACAACAGTAAACCAGACTATTAGGCACCCCTAACTCATTCACCGTCTTTGAATTCATATGTCTGCCAAGCAAAATAAATTAACACTTTTCCTGCTTGAGATGTAATATTAGATTCAGAATATGTGTAACAGGCCCACATCAACAAACTCCACCTGATCCATGTGTGTGTTTGCACTGTTATCCCTGTAAGCATTCCCGTACTTGCTCATCAGATTCTAATTTGCTTATAAGAGTTAGAAAACTTGGGCCAGAGATTTAGCTCAGTGGTTCTGGCGTCTGTTAGGAAGCACAGGTCCTGGTTGATCTTGGTAACCACATACAACAATACCAGGTGTGGTGATTCACGCCCACCAGCAATCAGTACCACATACCACAATGCTGGGCGCGGTGCCTCTGCCTGTAACCTCAGCACTCTGAGGGAGAGGCAGGAAGACTGCTGAGTTTGAGGCTCATCTGCACTACATAGTGAGCTCAGGGCCAGCCTGAACTATAAACTGAGACCTTGTCTCAAAAAAAAAAAAAATGGAAAACTTAAGAAACTGTTTAGAAGAATAGTGTGCGTCCTCATCCATCACACTGTATGCTTCACCCTCAAGAGCATTCAGAAATTTAAACTTGGTTTTAGGTCTAGCTGCAAAAGTGGGTGGTGAGGATGTGTACTGAGGAGTGCCAGCATTATCATGCTTGGCCACACAGGATTAGTTTCCTCCTGTGTATTTGGAAAGGTCAACACCCCAAGGGTTTGGGAGGATACTCCTCTACTGCAGGAGGGGAAGTCTCTTCCCAGGAGACATTCAGCCTTGTCACGTTCTACTTTAAAATGCAAGTTTAGGGGATTCCGTTCTGACAGTGCTTCACCATTACTTTAGAAACTCTTTGATGCTTATAACTAAACTTACGTTGCATCTCACCCAATCAAAGGATGAGGGCCCATGTTTAAGTTTTTGCAAGCTTAGCTCCACCACTAAGGGAGAGGAGATTCTCTTTCAGGACAAATTTAGAAAAGTTTTAATTCTGCATGTGTGGCTGGACTTGCAAATGTGAATCTTTTTTGTGTGTCTGTTTTTTTTGTTTTTATTTATTTTTTTTTCCTGCTCTTGCTGGTCCTGGTGCTGCTACTACTGGTATTGCTGTTGTGGTTTTGAGAAAGGTCCTTATTATGTTGTTCAGGTTGGTCTTGAACTCATGGTGATACTCTTGCATCATTGATGGGATTATAAGCATGTGCCACCATGCTTGGCTAGAAATCTGGATATTTGAGCTTTAATTTTCCTTTATTACTTTGTCTTCACTGTTAGAAGACTTTAGATTTCTAAGGATCTTTGAGCTCATTGTTTTCCTTCACTGGTTTGTGCAGAGATTCTCAGAGCAGCCAGCCAGCATCATTGTATTTCCCACCCTGCCAGAAATATTCAGAAAGCATAGACTGTGTTTCTAAATTCCTTACATCTCTAAAGTGGTGAATTAGGATCATCAAATAGATTTACACTGAACATTACTAAAGCAGTTCATGCCAAGGAATATCAGTATTCTCTACAGTACCAGGAGAGACAATAGTATCTTTTAGTTTCATCAAACTAGACAGTTGATTACAGGAATTGCAGAAGCCTTAGAGATTTTCATCTTTTTATTTCTATTTCTCTAGAGTCACTCCTAGTATCAAAATCTGTATCAATCAATGCTGACTAAAAATAACAGATTTAATGCAAGCTCTACAGTCATATAAGGATTTACTGGAAAGCCTTAGAATGGCTGTTCTTGGAGTAAGGTATGGAAGAGTGAAAAAGGCCCCTCTGTGTGTTGGAGGGATGAATGATTCTGTCAAAGGCTGGAGCTCACAGCAGAGTCGAGTGGCTGAGGGTCCACACTAAAAACCAGGAGATGATGGAAGTGAAGACTGGAGCTCCTCCAGGAAACAAAAGTGAGCTTTCTTTCTTTGTTTCCTTTTTATAACATTCAGGCAAAAAGTCTATTTGTTAGTGCCCCTCATACCCAGAGGTCTTCCATCTTCACTAAATTCCTTAGCCACATCAGGCCATGGAGATTCAGTTTAGTTGAATGTTTCTTACTCAAGTTAACATGATCAGTTAACTCTCACAGAGACCAGGACAAGGAGGTGCAGGGAGAGAGAGGAAAGAGATAAAACAGAGGAGGAAGATGTTTTGTGAACATGTACTAATTCCCCACAATGAATACAACCATTATGAACTGCCAATGAGTATCAGATTAATTAGCATTGTTCTTTGCATTAATTAAAAAGTTTATATTTAAATCCAAGGAAAAAATGAATGCAGATGAAGTCTTTTCCCCTGGGACTATAAAGAAGTTTTAATATTAATATGTGAAACAGTGATTTTTCAGTATTTTCATAAAAAATAAACTACATAAAAGAGAACAGTATAATAAGATCTGAAAACCTAAGAAAAATGGTTTATGATTTTTAAAAATGAAAAGTAAAATGATAAGAATAAGGAATGAAATTCAGAGCAAGCCTACTCAATAATTCAAAATTATCAAGTAATATCTAAAATTTGGAGATTTATTAAGACTAGAGACTTAATCTTATTCCACCAGCCTCATTTGCAGTATGACTCTCCATGGATAATTTGTTTTGACCAAAAACGGTTCCTCTCTATGGAGATATTTTCTCAGTCTGCAGAGAAGTACCTTAAAGTGAGAATTAATCACTAGCTTTAATCTCTTTAACTGTACTGATTCTAGGTATCTAGAATATCACTACTTAGAGCAGGCAAAGCAAAACAGTCATCAATTAATGAATACTAATTTTTAGAGTATCCATCACTCTGACATATCTTGATTAATGAGGAGGGATATTAAACATACTTAAATTCCCATTCTGAATCCTATTTATTCAATGAGATGTCTTCTTTCAGGTTAATAAAAAATTAATACTATTACCCAGATGGAGCTACAAGGAGAGATTCTTATAAAAAATAATTTTGCTTTTTACAGCAGAATATAATCAGCCATATTCTTTATTTTGTATTAGTTGGTATATACAGCCCAGGAGAGGCTCAGCCTAACTCAATCAAGGTTAAACAAAGGAACATTACTTTTTTTTTAACTTTTTCGATGCTAATGTGAACCCAAATTATTCTTGTTCTTACTATTTCTTATTACTTTTATAATATTTTCTATAATTTTCAAAATAATATCTAATCAAAAACATGTTCCATTATATAAGAGTTTTGGACATTATACTAGGTGAAGAGATATGGATACTAGATCACCAGCATCTAATATTTAAGGTCACCCTTTAGAATGATCTTTAAAAATATTTTAGGAGCCTCTTTTTTGAGCAAAATGAATTCTCCTAAGAAAAGGCTATATTGAACATGTCCACAATTTCTGTCACAGTAACTGATTTAATTGAAGTCACATTTTATAGTGATTGATAGTCCAAATGTACTCTCCTTTATCGGATTAATTAAAATAGTTCTTAGTGTTCACACTAATTAAAAACAGCTTATAGTTAAAGGCAGGAAAAAATGTATTCAGATGAAGTCTTTTTGCTGGAAACTATAAAGAAGATTTAATACTAATAAGAATATGCAAAAATTAGTGATTTCTTCAATTTTATATTCATATTGGAACAAACCACCTTGAAAACAAACAGTTTAAAAGTAAGGACATTTTTGGTTTCTCAATCCCTCCAATCTCATTTTGGAAATATCACATGTTGTGCTAAAGTTAAAAAGAGTACAGCTCTTCCTCTAAGACAAGATTTTCTAAGAGGTGAGTCAGTATAATTTTTCTCAGTAGAAGTGCTGCATATTTTTTCTGTGTCTTCTTGAACTGAAAAGTCTATCTTCCTAAAAAATACATTTGCATTGTTCATTATCATAAAACATAATGTACATGGACACAAATAATTGAATACACTGCAATTAGTAAATTAATGAGCAAATTAAGCTGATTTTTTAAAAAACACTCTAGTTCTTTTTAATATTTTGCAATTAAATACTTGTGTTATTACCTCTGTAATAATTGTGTAATACTTTTTAATATCTCATATTATATAAAATTTCTCTATGAGAATCAGAGAAGTTGATATTTAAAAAGATAGGTCTTCCCATGTTTGAAGATTATTTAATTTCCTAATGCTGCATATCTGTTTTAATTGTGTTTGCACTATACATTATGGCATGAGGTTCTTCACTTAGCCTTCAGGTTTAGAAAAGTTTTATCTTTTTACTTTTTTTTTTTTTTTCCCAGACAGGGTCTCTCTTTGTGGTTCAGGCTGGCTCTGAGCTCACTATGTAGCCCAGGCAAGCCTCGAACTCAGCAGTCCTCCCGCCTCTGCCACCCGAGTGCTGGGATTACAGGCGTGAGCCACCATGCCCAGCACTGTGATATGCGGTATTGATGGCTGGTGGGCCTGAATCTCCACGCCCAGCATTGTATGTGGTTACTGGGGATCGAACTCAGGACCTGGTGCTTGCGAAGCAGGCGCTGGAACCACTGAGCTAACCCTCTGGCCCCCTGTTTACTTTTTTATACTACTCTCACATACCTAAAATCTTGTAACGAGTACATTAATAGTTGAAGGCAGATGACAATAATAATAATAATAATAATA
>PVIC010027531.1:0-10643 GCA_004025085.1 Thryonomys swinderianus
TTAAAAAATTAGATGGAAGACCACTCAGTAAACCTCCTTCCTTTTCTCTGTGAAAGGCAATGTGGGAACAGTTTTTTTTAGTAACAGCAGAAAAAGAACTGAGTTACTTCAAAGCACTGGTCCTTAGTTTTTGTTGAGTGTTCCACCCAATCCTCAGTGATACTTAACTCTCCTATAGATGAGACTTTATTCTAAATTCCAGGTGTGGGCTGCCTGTAGGTCACTGAGGCTCTGCTCACAGAAAGCCTATGTGCCGGGGACTTTGCCTTATATAGAACTCCCCTTCTGAGTACATCCAAACCACTGGACGTATTCTACTTCTGATGTCTTTCTGAGAGTTGTGCCATGCTTTTTCACTCATTCCTCCCAATGATCTTATAATGTTGGCATCATGACTATTTTTATGTAGGAAAAATAGAAAAAGAGTAGGAAAGCAAGGAATAATTAACCTAAGAACTCTCCCAGGTTTGCACATTGAGATTCAGTAAATTACTCAAAGTCAGAGTCTGAAGAAAAATTCACACATGCTCCCATTCTCTTCATGATGCTCGGGAACCCCAGATGCCCATGAATATTAGCTTAAAGGCCACTGTCCAGAAGGTGAAACTACAGCACTGTGAATGAACCTGACTCCCCATCACCATCACCAAGCGCAGGAACAAAATATTTATATTCTGGACCCTTTTCTTCCTGTAGCTTATTAATAATTTTTGTTTTACTTTCTTTTTAAAAATTCTTTATTGGTACAATTTATATACATCTCACAATCACACATAACATCAGGAAATTTGTACCAATATATGACACATTAATTCTCATTTTTACCCATATCCCTACGCACCCACACCTCCCCACACCCTATATACATGCTCTTTTATTTACCTTCTTTTTGCCACTCTTTATCTTCCCTTTGTCACAGACTTGTCTCATATTCTTTTCTATCTGTGATTACATGCTGAATAATAAATGCATTGTGGGCACCTCATGGATCCCTCTTCTCATTTTGTTACTACTAGATTGCCTACAATTGCCCCAGGACCAGACCATTTTCTTGGGGCTTTTTCATTTTGCTCAGTTCCAAAGATGTTGCCATCTAAGTGTGTCTATTTAAGATCTGACTTGGTTCAGCTATTTATAATTTTTATAGGCTTAATGTCCTTATAGTACTACTCTATAATTGTTCTAGTTATTTAGAGGTCACTCATCCATGTGCTAAGTTAATGTGTTGATCTGTAAATTTATGGCCTAGATCTCTGGGATCAGGTTTTCTTATAGGTAGAATATCTTATGTTGTGAACATTATCTGTGTCATTGTAAATATGTGTAAGTATATTTTATATAGTTTAATCCATACATATATATCTTATCTATACATATATTTAATAGCACTGTTACTAGCTAGCTAATAGAAATTTGCCTGCCAATATCTAGATTTCCGTATGTTTTACACCTAACTAGTATTAATGGTGTATCTGCTTAAACCAACTCCATATGACCTTCTCTCTAGCTGGTTATTTTGATTTAAATTTTCTATAATATACTCATTCATTTTAATACAGTATAATTCTGAAGTGTAGCTTTGTTTGAATGCACCTTAATGAAAGTTGAAAAACAAAGGAAACTAATCACAAAAACAGTATTTTCCATTACATTTTCAGAGCCTTCTCAGTTGTAGTAAAGAAGACAGTAATCTAATACTCCAAGAATATATTCACTTTTATTCCCCTTTCATTTTTTGGAATTGTACTTAATTAAAAATTTGAATTGGATTTCATTGAGATATTTTCTTATGCCAATACTGAGGTATACTTCATCATTTCGGTGTGCTTCTGTTAATGTTCTCTCTCATTCTTATTTTGTCATTGTCTGTACCCTATTTATTTTCACTTAGAATAGCATATTTCTCTATTGTGTGAGACTGACATCATACGTGAATATGACTGAAAAAATGACTTACAGTAAATTTAATTGTAATTGCAATATGGTTGATTGTAATTCTGTGTAGTTTTGCCTGTAGACCTGAACTGGATAGTTCTTGGATCCTTGACTATATTATTTCT
Organism: Thryonomys swinderianus; assembly: GCA_004025085.1. Taxonomy (NCBI): domain Eukaryota; kingdom Metazoa; phylum Chordata; class Mammalia; order Rodentia; family Thryonomyidae; genus Thryonomys; species Thryonomys swinderianus. Next base: position 2,061 of record PVIC010027531.1, read on the forward strand.
TGCTTTTTCTTCACTATTTGTGTAATATCTTTATAATAAACAATCTACACAAATATATTAGAAATCCTTGCCTCACACAGATGTAAACTCTAGAAAAATGTTGATAGAGTCAATTATTTTTATTTTAGTAGAATTTCCATATTATTTTAGATTAGATGCTAGATATTGAAATAAAGTGACTATGATTTCTTAGATTTGTTTCAAAGATTGAGAGAGTAAAAGTTTGGAAGACATTTCAGTTTAACTGTTTTTGTTTGTTTGTTTGTTTTGAAACAATGTCTTGCTATGCAGTTCAGGCTGGCCTTAAATTCACTATGTAGTCTAATCTGGCCTTGAACTTCTTGGTGATCCTCCTGCCTCAGCTTCCTGAGTGCTGGGATTATAGGCAGCCCATATTTTCTAATCTTTTATTTGTATTTTTCTTATTCTCTATTAATACTCAAGAGATTAAAATTCATATCTTCTTGTCTACAAAATAAAAATCTATATCTGCCTTAATCAGAAAGAGTGGAGAAATTATGTCATCATAAAATATTTTATATAAACTCAATATATTACATAGTGTTAAAGAGTACTTAGATGCATTAACTTCTATCAAGTAGTATATTTGTAAGAGATCCAAGTTGTGGCTTTTGTGCCTTGTAGTTGAGCAGTAATTTAATATCTCTAATTTCTGTTAGGTCGGGCATGTCAAGAGAGGAATCTGTGAAGCTCACTTCAGGACCAAACAGTGACAGAGCCGAAGGTAGCTCTTCATGTGGAGGCTTGGGCCTTCTGGGTTCTTCAGCACCAGCCCCCTTGAAAGAACAGCAACCCCAAAGCGTGAAAAACCCAGCTTCCCCAGGGCCCCATTTCTGTGCTACACTCTGTCCTATGGTAGAAGTTCCTGCTAAAGATGTAATGTTGGAATCTGAATCAGAGGATATCCTGATCCCTGAGGAGTCTGTGATCCAGGAGGAAATCGCAGAAGAGGTAGAGACTAGTATCTGTGAATGCCAAAATGAAAATGACAAGACTATACCTGAGTTTGCTGAGGAATCTCAAAGCCTGACCCCCTCTCACGATGAACCCCAATTAGTACCTCCAGAAGATAACTTGGAATCCTGTGTTATGATGAATGAGGTTTTAGAAACTTTGCCTCCTATTGAAGTTAAGGTAGAAGAGAAATCTGAATCTCCCCAGGAGGACATGTCAGATGTTATTGATCACGTAGCCTGTGACTCTCCGATTCCCTCTACCTCATCAGTGACTCACGTCAGCGATGCAGAACGTAAGGAACCGGAAGCTGCAGCAGAGACCAGTGCTGCAAAAGCAAAAGGGGGCTCATCTCCTCCGGAAGGCCGGTTTCCAAGAGAAGGGGTCGCTGTAGACATGGAGCTCCAAAGTGACCCGGATGAACAGCTTTCCGAAAACGCTTGCATCTCCGAAGCCTCCTTTTCTTCTGAGAGCCCAGAGGAAGCCTGCACCAGCCTGCCATCCCCAGGCGGAGAAACCCAGTCTACGTCGGAAGAATCATGTACCGCAGCCTCCCTTGAGACAACGTTCTGTTCTGAGGTCTCCAGCACGGAAAACACAGACAGATATAATCAGAGGAACCCCACTGATGAGAACCTTCACACGTCTCTGATGTCAGCAGTGTCTCCGGTATCCACATCACCTGAAATATCAGAGGCATCTCTCACGTCCAACTTACCGCTCACATCTGAAGCATCCCCAGTATCCAACTTACCTTTAACTTCAGAAACATCCCCAATGTCTGACTTACCTTTGACATCAGAAACTTCTTCAGTGTCTTCCATGCTTCTCACTGCTGAGACCACTTTTGTATCCAGTTTACCACTTCCTTCAGAAGCATCCCCAGTCTCTAATTCTTCTATGAGTGATAGAATGGTGCAAAGGCAAAGAAAGTCTCCTTCTGCGTCTGAAGAGTCACCCTCCCCGCAGGACGATGAACCTTGTGCCCCTGCCAAAGCCCTGGGAGAGCACCTCGGCTCCCAGCAGACGCCTCTGTCCAGCACTCCTGAGCCCATCAAAATGAGTTCTTGTGCCCCTGCCCCTGAAGCATTGCCACCTGAAGAACTGCACAGCAGGACCCCGAGTCAGCAGCCTTGTAAATCACACACTGAAACAGAAAAGCGCTACTCCCCGTCCGCTGTAGAACTTCCTTCTACAGAAATGATGAGAGTTAAAAATCATAGTGTCCTGCAAAGAACAGAAAAGAAAGGGATGCCCTCACCACTGGAATTATCTGTCTTCTCTGAAGACACAGAGAGTAAGGGAAATGAGCTTCCAGCCACTAGATTACAAGATAAACAGTACGGCTCACCATCAGACAAGCCTTCATTTTCAGAAGGTTTGAGGAATAAAACACATAAGCAAGGGAGTGCACAGAATCGACTGGAGACCTCATATACGTCCAAGTCCTTAGAACCCTCCAAGTCACCCGATGGGATACGAAATGAAAACAGAGAATCAGAGATATCAAAGAGGAAAACTGCAGAGCAGCATAGCTTTGGAATCTGCAAGGAAAAGAGAGCTCGGATAGAGGATGATCAGTCCGGCCGGAGTGTGTCGCTGAGTAGCCCGCCCGAGAGAGAACAGCCTCCGAGAGAAGAGCCCCGGGTGCCCCCTCTCAAGGTACAGTATCACAGAGTCAGGGCGCAGATTGGCTTCGCCACTTGGAAACCAAATGTTCAAGGCTGAATTGAAGTTTTCTCTTTCTAAAATGTGCATACATTTATAACCTAGTCGGCCAGCATCTGCTTTAATAGAAATGGGTCATTTTTTGAAAGCTATGCATTACACTCCCCTACGAAGTTCAGACACATGCAGATATTTAGACATCACTTTTATGTAAGAAAACTAGGGAAAGATTACAGGCCTGAAAGAACATAGTACACTGAGACACCAGGACTTTTAGGATTTCCAAGTTTCAAAAGAGATCTGTGCAAACATGGAAACGTGTGAAAGATGATTCAGTATCCCATGAAACTGTAGAATGACTAGCAAAGGTAGTTAAAACTCAGAGATCAGTACAACAGAGGGAAAAGTACCTGTTATTGTGTTATTTATCTTCCTAGAAGCATTCAACACAATTACGTAGCAGAAAGGACATTGGGACCTGGCTTATGATAGAGTCTCATTAAATATTTCTTGAATAAATTAATAGAATAACTTCTGAGCTCTGAGAGAAAATGCCATGGATATACATTTTTTGCTATCTTTTTGCTTCCAAGTTTATTAAAAAGTGATTAACGTCACAAAATAATGAAAAAAATCCTATTTGTATACTTCCTTTGATGCCAGGTATGTTCTGACTCAGAAAACAAACCTGTTATATAAATTGTATCTGCCTAAGTAAACTGAAAATTAAGGTTAATTCAAAAAAAGTCCTTCATTTGATTTTTTAATTTTCTGCCATTTTTATTTATTTGATGCTTTTATTTGAATCATTCACATTATTGTACCAGGTAGAATATTCCCTCATGATGGGATTGGTCTAGAATTACAAACATCTCAAGCTTTTAAAAGTATCTTTATTTTGCTTTTGTATTTTATAAATGACACATGATTACTGGAAAGATTGGCTGTTAAAGAGTCCTAGTTTTATTTCATTTTATTGAGTAGTGTCTATTAACTAAGATTAAGAATCTAGATGTATAAAAATATCCATATCAATTCTGATTAAAAACTCACTATATAGAGCCGGAGATTTAGCTCAGTGGTTCCGGTGCCTGCCTCGCAAGCGCAAGGCCCTGAGTTCGATCCCAGTAACCACATAGAATGCTGGGTGCGGTGACTCACGCCCACCAGCAATCAATACCACATACCACAGTGCTGGGTGTGGTGGCTCACGCCTGTCATCCCAGCACTCGGGAGGTAGAGACAGGAGGATTGCTGAGTTCGAGGTTTGCCTGGGCTCCATAGTGAGCTCAGGGCCAGTCTGAACTACAAAGAGGGACCCTGTCTCAAAAAAAAAAAAAAAAAAAACTCACTATATATTTTAATTTCTGAACCATGAGAAGAAAAATATCTATCTTTTTAGATGAAATATTTTAAGCATGCCATCTTAGATTTTTGGTTAACATGCTATTTTAAGAGTAAAATGCACTTTATTTAGTGATGATGGATAATATAGATACTAAACACCTATTTGGTGGTTGACCTTTGAGCTCTTGAAGAGATGTAGGTCTAATTTTTTTTTATGTTTTAGACAAGAGAAATGTACAAAAAGAAAAATTGAATCTCTATGCCACATTCATCTTCTCTAGCCATGGATTAGTAGGTAGGCTCCATGAGGAGTTTGAAAATGAGAAAGGATACAGCTCAGGAAAGTAATTTCATCTAGCAGATTTCCAACACATAACTCTAAATTAAAATGATCCTGTAGAATGTGTCAAATGGTCTTAGTGTAAACGTACATGTGTTAGGAAGAGAGATATTTTCTAGGAAAGGCTTATTCTAGATAGGGCTAAAAGGGAAGCAGAGCACCCATCAGTGGCACTGACTTTGGAACCCACAATGCTCTGTCACCAACTGGTTATGTTACCCCAAACCACTTCACTTCTGCCGGCTCAGTTATTTCAACTACAGAATGAAGACTTTAATTAGGCTCTTTGGACTCTGCAAACTTACGACTCTTAGGACTGCACTTAATGACTAGAGCAGTGGTGGCAAACCTATGCTTTTCTTTTAAGACAAAAGATGTTAATGCATGAGCTGTTTTTTCTAAACTAATTCCTCAGCACTGAGGTATAATTGCCATGTTGGCATTTTGTGATAAGTGGTTTTTGAGCTGCCATCCTGGTGCTTGTCGCTACGAGGTCACTGTCCCTGGACGGGAGCATTGCAGCGTTGCTGTGGTGCTGGGTATTGGGTCTTCTGGCTCATAAACTTGGTGAAGGGTCTGTGGGTCTCTTCACTGGCTGGATGAGGTGAACAGTGTAGGCGGGGACCTGTGGGAAATGTAGCAGGTGGTGAATTACCAGCATCAAAAGAAACTGCCCAGCCCACTCTTTCTTTGAGAGTCAAAAAATCAGAATCACCCTTGCTGTTAGGCAAATGTAATCCCTTTGGAAAATAGAGCAGTCCCACAAATACAGCCTCATTCCATCTTTACAACAGCTCTCTGAAGGAAATAGACTAGAAATAACTCATTTCATTTTACAGCTGAGTGTACAAACTCGTACAGTCTGCTTATACATAAAAAACACCATGGGAGGCGGGGTTGGAATACATCAGACCTGCACAGCACTGGGGGTCAGGGTTCCTAGGGAAACTGAGGAACACACTAATTTATCCAGGATCATAAGGCTTCTTTAGATAAAGCCAGGATGAAGATTCTAGTTCCCATCTTTTTGTTCAGGGCTTTGTTTTTTGGTTCAGATTAATACAGATAAACAGAAATAGTGTAACTATCCAGGTCTTTTTTTGTTTACTCCACCAACAGGGATAATTCAAATATAAAAATCTCTAAATATTTTTTGCTAACTAAGGACACAGATTTTGTTCCCATTTATATAAAGCCTTAAGATGCTTTATTGTCATGCAAGTGAAGTGCTGTGCCAAGTTTTTAAAGATCTAAAAATTTAATTTTCACATTCTTGCTCTATTTATTATTTTCCATCCTGAACAGCCATTCGGGAATTAACCGACAGGTCACTCCCCTACGTCACCTTTGCAGCCGCACATGAAATGCTTCAATCTCTCTATCCTCTCCTCTTCTAGATCCAGCTTTCCAAAATCGGGCCACCTTTTATCATCAAGAGCCAACCTGTCTCCAAACCCGAGTCTCGAGCGTCCACCAGTAGCACATCTGTCAGTGGAGGGAGGAACACAGGAGCCAGGACCCTGGCGGACATCAAAGCTCGTGCCCAACAGGCCCGTGCCCAGCGTGAGGCTGCTGCCGCTGCTGCCGTGGCCGCAGCAGCCAGCATCGTGTCTGGAGCCATAGGGAGCCCGGGCGAGGGTGGGAAGGCAAGAACCCTGGCGCACATCAAGGAACAGACCAAGGCCAAGCTCTTTGCGAAGCACCAAGCCCGAGCCCACCTCTTCCCGACCTCGAAAGAGACGCGATTGCCTCCTCTCGGCGCCAAGGAAGGGCCTCCAAGCTTGGAAGTCTCTTCTACCCCTGAAACAAAAATGGAAGGTGCTACTGGTGTCATTATTGTCAACCCAAACTGCAGATCTCCTAGCAACAAGTCTGCACACCTCCGGGAGACCACCGCTGTGTTACAGCAGTCGCTTAACCCCGCTCCGCTTCCAGAAACTGCCACTGACTTATCTGTGCATAGTTCTGATGAGAACATACCTGTGTCACATTTATCTGAGCAAATTGTCGCATCTACCTCTTCTGAAAAGAGCAGTGTGCCCGTGCTTTTTAATAAAAATTCTGTCCCTGTGTCCGTTTGCAGCACTGCTATGTCGGGAGCAATTAAAGAACATCCCTTTGTGAGTTCTGTTGACAAATCCTCTGTCCTAATGTCTGTTGACAGTGCAAACACAACAGTTTCTGCTTGTAATATAAGTGTGTTAAACACCATCCAGGGAACTGACACTCCATGCATAGCCATTATACCAAAACGTATTGAGAGCACCCCTATTCCAGCCAGTACAGAGGGCACCGGCATGTCAAGCCCCGTGGATGATAAGCCGTTGCTAGTACCAAGCAGCAGTGCTACTAACTTAGTCTCCAGTCACTACACCTCTGTGCCAACTCCCTCTGTTGGAAGTAATTTGCCAAACCATCTCTCCACTAGCTCTGTGTTGATTCCCCCAATGGGAGTGAACCAGAGATTTCCTTCTGAGAAGATAGCCATGCCTGGGAGTGAAGAACAGGCCTCCGTACCCGCGGGCACCACTGTGAGGGCAGCCCTCAGCACCGACTCGGCGGCCGTCCCCGACTCTCTGGCTGCACACCCACCCATCGCGATGTTTACTGGAAACATGCTGACTATAAACTCTTACGAGAGTCCTCCCAAGTTAAGTGCTGAAAGCTTGGACAAAACTTCAGGGCCTCGAAACAGGGCAGACAATCCTGGGAAACCTCAGCAGGCAGCAGGGGGCTTTGCACCAGCAGCCATAAACAGATCGATTCCCTGTAAAGTCATCGTCGACCACAGCACCACGCTCACCTCCAGTTTGTCTCTGACCGTCTCCATTGAAAGTACAGAAGCCAGCTTGGACCTGCACAGCAGGTCAGTGCGGACAGAAGTGTCCATACAGCCCATGGCGTGTCCTCAGGTGTCTGTTATTAGCAGGCCTGAGCCAGCGGCCACTGAGAGCATAGGTCACAGCTCTACTTTCATTGCTGCTTCTGTAGCCAAACAAGACTGTAAAGCCCTGCAGGCCCCCTGCACCAGCCTCCGAGAATCGCCCCTTGTTTCAGAGAAACTAAACGAGGTGACTGCTCCTAATCATAGCTTTGCTGACCAGCCGTGTAACCCAGCTACTTTCAAAAGTGAAGCGGACTCAACCTGCAGCAATCAGTATAACCCAGGAAACCGGATCTGCTGGGGCGATGACACCATGAGGAGCACAGGACAGCCCCTCGGCAGCCACTCGGGATCGAGTAAGCAGAAAGAGCACCCTGACCAGAGCTGCCCGAAGGCCATCAAAAGCGAGCACACCAGCTACCCCCACGTGTCAGAGCTTCACCCCAGAACCCTCATCGCCAATGTCAGTCTCCCTGTGAAGTCCGAGCCTCACGAAGCAGACAAGGGCTTCAGAATGGAGACCGAAGACTTCCCTGGCCCTGAGCTGCCTCCCGCCGCCGCGGAAGTGGTCTCCAGCGTGCAGCAAGCACAGAGCGCGAAAGCTTCCGCCTCGAGCCCCATGGAAGAGGCTGTTTCTTTGGCTCCAGACACCCTGAAAAGAGTTCCGAGTGCAGGAAGCTCAAGCTGTCGCCTGTCATCCGTGGAGGCTAACAATCCCCTGGTGACCCAGTTACTGCAGGGCAACCTGCCTCTGGAAAAAGTACTGCCACAGCCCAGGCTGGGAGCAAAGCTCGAAATCAACAGGCTTCCTGTGCCTCTTCCAACTACCTCAGTGGGTAAAACAGCCCCAGAGAGGAACGTTGCTGAAATGGCGTCCAGCTCTCCAAATCCAGATGGCAAGGGCTACTTGGCAGGGACACTCGTGCCAACCCAGATGAGAAAGCGAGAAAACCACCCGAAGAAGAGGGTGGCCAGGACTGTGGGAGAGCACTCTCAAATTAAGTGTGAGCCGGGGAAGTTGGTGGTGGCCCCAGATGTTAAAGGGGTGCCGTGTGTCATCGGTTCCGGCATCAGCCAGCTGGGACACGGCCAGCCCTTTCAGCAAGAGTGGCTGAGCAAGCACCCCGCGCAGAACAGAGCTGGGCACAGCCCCGAGGTGAAGCAGCAAAAGCGGCTGCTCCCCGCCTGCAGCTTCCAGCAGAGCCTGTTCCATGTGGACAAAAATGGCGGCTTCCACCCTGATGCCGGTCCCGCGCACAGACAGCAGTTTTACCAAATGCCTCTGGCTGCCAGGGGCCCCGTGCCCACTGCGGCTCTACTACAGACATCTGCCAAGACCCCAGTGGGCTGTAATGCGTTTGCCTTCAAC
>PVIC010027531.1:10743-23905 GCA_004025085.1 Thryonomys swinderianus
CCTTGGCTCTACCCCCACCTCCCCCGCCACCGCCACCTCCACTACCTCCACCTCTCCCCAGTGCAGAAGTCCCATCCGATCAAAAGCAACCACCAGTTACCATGGAAACCACTAAGCGACTTAGTTGGCCACAGTCCACAGGCATATGTAGCAATATAAAATCAGAACCTCTTTCTTTTGAGGAAGGTTTAAGCAGCAGCTGTGAACTGGGCATGAAACAAGTTTCCTATGACCAGAGTGAAATGAAAGAACAGTTGAAAGCATTTGCGCTAAAAAATGCAGATTTCTCTTCCTATCTGCTTTCTGAGCCACAGAAGCCTTTTACTCAATTAGCTGCTCAGAAAATGCAGGTGCAGCAACAACAGCAGCTCTGTGGAAATTACCCAACAATACACTTCGGTAGCACGAGCTTCAAAAGAGCAGCCTCTGCCATCGAAAAGTCCATTGGGATTCTGGGAAATGGTTCCAGTCCTGCCACAGGCCTGGCCGGCCAGAGCGCTCAGGTGCCCGTTCAGAACTTTGCCGACAGCAGCAACGCGGATGAGTTGGAACTGAAATGCTCTTGCCGGCTGAAAGCCATGATTGTGTGCAAAGGTTGCGGGGCCTTCTGCCACGACGACTGCATAGGTCCTTCCAAGCTCTGCGTCGCTTGCCTGGTGGTGCGATAGAGCACAGGGGGAGATGCAGTGTCCCTTTCAACCTGGAAAAGCCCAGCCACGCCAGCAGCAGCAAATTGAATACCGCAGTGGCTTATATGCTAATTTATTCGGGGACACATTACCTTTTCTCTAGATGATTACGTCCTTGCATTTCTCATGAAGCAGAGGGCGCACCCCTACTGAATGGTTCGCCAGTGCCACGTGCGTGTTTAGTTGCCGTTCCCGGCTCTGAAGTTTCTGTCAGTGCGCACAGGGCACTGCCCCGTGCCCCGCCCTTTCCACCCAGGTGTAGATGGGAAAGTGACATTTGTAATCGCTGAATCACCAGAAACGCAAGTGTAGACAGAGAATGGTAACAGCGAGTTAAGTTAGTCCTGCATTTTTCTATAGATTAGCGATTATGGCAAATGTCTTTACGGATGATTTTTCCCAAACCTACCTTTACCAAAATGATCGAGTTGTATTTGGACTGGGGGATCTGATTCCTGTATTTCCTCATATCACAGAAGACACATTAAAGGAGCTATGCCATTAATAAAACCCACTGTCCCTGTTCTCTTTCCTCCCTCCTCACTCTTTCTTAAAGACGATGGCAGAAAATCTGGACCTGCCTTGGATTTTGTACAGACTGTCGTGAGACGCGTCCTGCACCTCCAACGGCAGAGCGGGCCTCGCGTCCGGTACCTGGCCCGGGCCCGCAGGTCCCTTTCTGTGTCTGATCACTGCCGGCAGAGTGCTGAAGGCTCAGAGCCGTTCGGAGCTTCGATGACAGCTATTAAGGGCCAATATAAAGAACAGTGCCCTGTAATTGGAAGCAAACAAAATGCTGAATATGCATGCATAAATGGGTTGGAACAGTAAGTATTAGCATTCTGTTAACTAATTCAATTGCTAAATATTAAAATCAGGGGAAAATGATAGCCCTTTTTAATGACACCACTGCCTGTGGCCTTCGCCTATGTGAAATTGGCCATCTCTTTTTACAAGTGTCGATGATAAAAGGAACTTCAAACGGTTGAAGTGTGATGTTTTTCAGAACCATTTGATCCCTTGTGATCGTCTATGACTCTGAAATAGCCCTGATTTTTTTTTAAGCGCTGTACTATTGCATGTTCTGCCTCGTCCCCCCTCCAAACCGGGGGTGTGACACTGCTCTCAGAAAAGGGATACTGCATCTTAAAATTGCCATCCAAATTGCCGCTGCCCCAGTGTAGTGAGTGTCAAGCGTCCGAGGTCCATTCCCTCCCTTCTGGCCGCCCTCGTCCCAGAGAACAGCCGTAGTTCAGGGAGCTCTGTTCCCAAAAGCAAATTCAAAAGCACACGCGTACTGCGGGAAGATGAACGGAAGCACCGCCCGTGCCCATTCGACTCCAGGGGACAGAGCACAAGGTGGGGAGCGCCATTGCCCCGCTGACTGACTGTGGCTGTAGAATTGTTTTTAAAAGACCCAGGGTAAGAATGACAGATGCTTTCACATGAGATGACTTGAATCAATGTTTTTGACGTTCTCTGTTAGCATGACTTAAAAATTAACTGGAACAAGCAGAAATTACATTCCCAAAAGTAACAAAAACACAATTTTTTTAATGATAATCAACTATGGCATTTTTTTCCTTTGTACTGTCGCGATATTGCCAAATTTCTTTAGGTGGCAATGATGTCATTTTTATTAACAAATTGTTGGTAGGGAAAGGTACGTACCTTAAGAAATAACAGCCAAGAAAAACTCGCCCCATGGCCATGACTCGATGGTGCTTCAGTAATGTTACTTCTGCATTGCATGTTATGATTGACAACTGAGAAAGTTAGCAACACATTGAACCAGCTCCTCCCAAGGGATGGAGTGTCATTCCTCCGGATCCTTAGGGAGCTGCGCACCAAGGTGCATTGGATGGTGTCCTTATCAGTGATGTCTTTATGGTCTGGTTGGCCCCGATTTCATCCTAACCTCGAAGATCGTGCTCTTAGCTTCCTACCGGGCACCCCTGTAACACAGACACGTGTCGAGTTCTTCCAAATTGAGTTGCTGCTTCACCAGTGTCAGATACTGTCTATGCCAGCAGAGCGAAACCTACCACACCAGTAACTGACACATGTTGAAAGGAACTCCTGCCTACAAACCCTTTGCACTCTACGTGAGGTACAATTGAGGCTGACACGACCCTGCGCTCCCTGTCAGCTCCGTCACTGTTGAGTATCGCCTGCAAGTTTCCCATGGGAATACGTAAAGTGTCCTTCTGTATGTTTGGAATTTTTCACATAACAAGTTCAGAGAATCAATTGTTGATAGTGCATGGACTCTATCATCCATGTCCAAAGACCATAGCTTTTCTGTGCCCTGGCTCTTTTTCACCCCAGTTCGAATTTGTAGTGTTCTCATATGGTTCTTGTCACTGAAAAGATAGTATCTTTGAGCTAAAAATAATGGGAGGAAAGAAATTGAGAAGTAAAATGGGGGTGAGTTATGTTATGGGTGTCCATATATGTGTGTGTGTGTACACACACACACAAGCCAGTATATTTGAATTAGGTTGAGTAGGTTCCTAGTTTCATAATTTTTACATGTGTCTGCCTATGTACAGAGTATGTAATTTACTACTTGGTTATTGTGGTGTAATGTGCAAATGTCATTGTGTGCATTATCCTGATTACTGGACGCTGTGACATCGCTGTCAGGAATAGGACTTGCACATTTAATGTATTTTTCTTTAAATCACAAAGGATGTATTTCCCTAAGCAGCACTTTTGGAGCAGGGGAAGGAGAACAAGTGCGTTCCCTAACCCCACTCCTATATGATATGCATATGCCTGAGGTGTATGAAGACATTTAGGTAGGTAATGGGCATGTTAATAAGAGAGTTCTGATGCAAATTCATTTTCAAAATGAAAATATTTTTCCTTCCCCAAAGTGAGAATAGCAGAAATCTTGGTGAATTGAGCACCATAGTTATATATATTTCCCCGTTAAGGTCTAGCTTGAAGAAAAACTTGAAAACAAACCTGTAAGGTTGAGCCTGGTTGCTCTACAGACTTGGTGACGGTGTGTGTTTCTGGGATGAGCTACAGAAGGTGGAGTTGACTTCTGAACCTTGGATACTCTTACTCAGTTCAAAATAAATATAGAGAAACAAGCCGGTTCCCATGGTGCTTTATAGTGCAGTCGAGAGTCAAAATCCAGGTTGCTGCAGCCCCATTTCCTTTGCAAACACTCGCACAATTTCCAAAGAGGAAGTTGCTGTGGCCTCTGGGTTCCTGGGCTTCGCAGGACTCTGGTGAAGTCCCAGGTTTTAGCAGCCGAAGCCCAGCGTAGTGGTGTGTGTCTCTGTGGCGCTGAAGCCCAGCACCGTAGTGGCCGCCTGGGGGTGTGGGCCCTACCGACCGTGCGGAGCTCAGACTCGCTCTCCGCGCCCCACCCCCCCGCCCCGTTCCCAGAGAGCAGGGTAAGTGTCTGAGCACAGGAACTCGTCCGACTGTCAGGGGCCTTTGTAGCCAAAATGTTACTGAATATAAAGGTCCTCTTGTCCTCAGTCCTCATGCTTTCTCACTGCAAAGCAAGCAAAAAGCATTTTTATTATAATTTAAAGGAGCTGCTTTTTTTATAGCACATACTATTTCACTTTGTACTATATTTGATAGTTGCAGAATAATTTAGGCGGTAGAATATCTTCGTTGTATTTGTACTGTTCACGAATGTTTCAAAGAAAGTGCTTTACTTGGCTGCCATAATTTTCTTGTACTGCTGTATTTTCCCTCAGCTTCACGGAAACCTAATCTGACTCATGCTTTCAGCACAGTCGTTGTTGCTTTTTTTGTGTGTTTATGTGTATTTTTTTTCTTTTTGGTCAGTATTCTGAATGTTTACATCTGTTTGACGTTAGCCATTGAATGCCTTTCTTTTAAAAGGCAAAGTTACTCCTACGGTGAAACAGCAAAATGTGAAATCGACCCAGCATAAGATGCATAACGAACAAGAGCAAGGGCTGAGGCCCTGAACATACATAGACATTTTCTGTCAGCATCCGGAAAAGGAAAATCCTCCTTCAGTCCTCTACCAAAGAATCTATTATTCCCGCAGGAAAAACTCTGAACGGTGTGTAAAATCCTCAGAAGGGGGAGCAGTTGATTCAGTAAGACTGCTACACGTTAAAACTGTTATGCTTGCTTTGATACCTGACTAAATGTGACTGAGTGCAACAAGCATTTAAAAAAAAATTTTTTAGACAGTGTTTTGTTTAGAATTCAGGGATCATGCATTCTTTAATGGTGCTGTTTGTTTTTTTATTTCTTTTCTACAAAGAAAAAAAAGTGTTGCCTATGAAAGTGACTGCTCACAATACCATAAGTTAAATGAAATTAAATGTCTGTTTCCTCATGTTACTCTGTTTTTTCCCCCTTTCTCAAAGTAACAATTTGGGTTTCAATATTAAAATATTCTGGAAAAAAATAAAGAAATTAAAATGAAATAAAATTGTCATTTTTAATTTAGAAATGAAGTCATTTATATATATGAACATGTACAAATTATTCATTGAACATATTAAGAAAAAGGGAAAACTTCAGACATTACTGTTCAATTATGTACTCTTATTTTTGGTGTGGTGAATTGTCAAGATATGGTTATAACTTGTGGAAATGGTAGAACCTAAAACTGAAACCTATGAAATTAATGGTATCTGTTATGCTTACAATTTAAAATTATATTTGGAACCTCTCGGTTCTCATAAAGATCTTAATTCTTTATATCAAAAACATTCAGGGCAAACAAATTGTTACTGCCACATTTAATTTTACTTTTCAAAATGAATAGAACAAAATGATCTTTTAAAAGAATTGCTCTGGTTAATATTTTTCTCCTACATTAAATATGACAGCTGGAATTATTTGAATAAAATGCTGTGAACTTTTAGAATGAAATTGCCTTAGTTATATTTACATAGGTTAGAGGAATATGCATATCTTTTTCAGAGGATGAGTCAAAAAACATTAAACCTAATTTGCTGTTTAGTTCAACTGTTTTCATATACACGGAAAATGTTATCTTTATCCACCAGATGGCGAAAGAGCATGTCTACTTTTGAAGTGGGGGCACCAAAACACACATGCTTCTTCCTGGGACAAGTAAAAGACCTAGAATAATGAAATCCCAACTTACCCAGAAAAGTTAGTAGAGGATGGATATTTTTAAGTTTCATTAAATTATTTTTACTACAATGATTATGGTTCCTTTCTTTGCGCTGTTTTCCTGTTCACTTTTTGCCAAATATTTTAATTCTCTTTAAAATTACAATGTTTTTTCCCGTCTTTAAATCTTTATTGTTTCACTACACAGGCATCATCTTTAGTTCTAGGTCACCAAGACATAATATTTAAGTGAAGAATGTACACAGTTATCCATAGTGATCTACAAAAGTAGAAACTTGGTCTAATCAGTGTCACAGCTTACCTAGAACTCTACACTGAGCAGTGTACCAGGTCCTGTTCTCTGCAGAAACTCTTTTTCCAAGTTGCCAATGTAATAAAATGTCATACTCTTACTACTTGGGGGAAGAATGTTTGATTTATAAAACAGTATTTCAAGTAATAGTTTTAAAATGTACAGCTATATTAAACAACATTCCATGATGATGCCTCACTACAGTAAAGCTGATATTAGATATATTTAGCAGTTCTGTGAGCTATTGAGTAATCCTAACCCATGTTGGACAAATCAAGACCTATAGCCCTGTTGCAGCAAAGAGTGCAAACCTACAGTATCAGTCTATGAAGGAAAAAAGCTCCACATCTACTTTGGACGGTGGCTGGGATTTGCATTTGAGACATTCCTTGAATTTATGAAAAAATTAAGATATTTTTAAGCAAAAATTACCATCTATAACTGTATTTTTAAGAAATTGTTTACAAGTGGTTCAAAATGAACTTTCACCCAGCAAAATACCCAAGTTTCCCCTTTTTGCTTTTCCCATCTAGACTGGTGAGTGACTGATCTCGTCGATGGGAGTGGATGCTTCTCTTCCTGGTATGAACTTTAGGAGCCTAAAAAAGAGAGTTGACAGCCATATAAAGCCTATTTCACCTTCTGTGGGCTCATCATAAGTCTTTATTGCTTTGATCATAAGTTTGTAAATAGAAAACACATTGCTAGTTTCTAATTATGGATTTATTTCAGGAAAACACTGCAATCAGATCTTCATTCTGTAGTGATCAGAAACACAAGGGATTTGGAGGAGTGCAGAGCAGAGGTTCTGTTTCGTTGATCTGCCTGGTTTTCAGAATTCAATTTGGGATGTTGTAGAATTTTTCAGACCTATAAAAGTGTGGCTGGCCTAAATAACTGTCAGAAACATACGAGTTTCTTCTGAATATATTCTCTCTTTACAGAAGCAAGAATTATTTGCCTCTAATTATGTAGAAATAACCAATCGGTTCTAATTTCAACATGTAGAATTGAAAGGCTTGAAATTTGAGTGGAATCTGTTCCCTGTGATGGCTTCTAAAGCTGAGTCCACTCATCCAATACCCCTTGTTTTTTTTTCTTTTTTTAATAATCTTTATTGGTACATTGTATAAACACATCATGATCATTCTTTTAAACATTACAATTTTTTTGTGTTGTTATGCTTTTAGTACCCTATGTTTTTGGTGCAGGTTAGTGGTAAGAAGACTTTTCTATCATGCAGAACCCTTGGGTTCAATCCCTAGCACTGGAAAAATAATAAAAATTGATCTGGTAAAAGTTAACAGCATATTAAAATAATGTTTGTTGTCCCTGCTGTCCTTGGTGGTCATGGGAAATTTTTAATACTTTTAAAATTCATTATAATACATATTTCCATATTAAAATCATATATTAATACAGAGACAATAGCAAAAACATAATACTCTGATATAAGTTGCAATGTGAGATATTAGAAAGAAGAAAATCTTGCTTCTATTCATATTCAATAGGGCTCAAATCAGAAAAACAGAGCTAGTCTTGAACATGCAAGTTGCAAGCATGGATTGAAGTTAGGAACCTTGTACATGTCTTATCTGGTATAAATGTCTCATCACTGAGGAATAAATGCTTCTCACTCTGCTAGTGATCACCAAAAGGAAACATTTTGGTCACTAGGGGAAAATGCAGCCAATATATATAGCATCAGGATATACAGTACCAGAAAAAAATTGCATCTGTAGCAACATTTTGCCAAGTAAAACTGACCTGTTGAAGTGGATCCTGCTCCTCTTACCAGTCCCACTGTGGTGACCAGGGATGTGAGTGGTGGGCTGTTTCTGCACAGAAAGTCCTGGTCCCCGGCGCCCGGTGGTCTGTCTTGAGCAGTGAGCCGTCAGGCTGCTGCTCGGTGCTAACTCTGGGCCCTTCACACTCCTCCTCAGCTAGTGACTCACCTACTTCCCAAGAAAAGCCATCTTTTTAAAACTTTTAATCTTTATTGGTACATTATATGTATACATCATGATCACACACAATATTGAGACCTTATACCAGCATATGGCATAATTTAATTCTCATTTTTCCCCATTCTCCCACCCACCCGGTAACACCCCTCCTCTATATACATAAGTTTTATTTCCCTTTTTTATTACCATCATATTTTTTCTTCCCCTTGTTACCCCTACACTCCATTTCCCTTTGAATATTTTTTATTTCACACTACCATATATTCTAGAGCTCATTTACATCTTCAGTTTCTCATACCAGAGAAAAGATATGATATTTACACATCTGTGACCTATTTATTTCACTTATGAGTATGTCCTGAAGGTAAGTCCATTTGAGAATAAATGACTCAAACTTAACACAAAGCCATCTTTTATCACCTCTTGCTTACAAGTATTTCTCTGAGAGCCATCTGGCAACATAATTTTTAAGTATTTCAATAAGTACTCAAAGATATAGTGAAACTAAGAACTTTATGCAACTATACTCAGTGAGAAATTGTACTTTCCATAAAGATACTTAGGTTCTTATTTACCTTAAAGGAAAAGTATCATCTCACTGACTATAATGGGGAGCTGATGTTTTGACCCTCAATATTTGCAAGGGGACTTTAAAGACCATAGGAATTTGGGTACCCAGGTCCACCCAAAATTTGGTGAGAATTTTTTTTCAGATCTCCACTTCTCCATTAGATGCAGTGTTATAGAGAATGTGAATTTTCCTGATGACTACATTTTTCAAGACCAATGAAGTTATCAAACATTTTTTTAGTGTGCCCTTCATCACAATTATACCATGACACATCTGCATTAGAACAAGACATTAAAATGTATCTTTTCAGAATTTCTTGTTTCCCACAACAGCTTCAGTGGATTGGGGGGGATAATAGAAGGATGGAAGATTTAGAAAGATACATTTCCTTGGAAATTACATTTTCCACACTACATGGCTGATGCAGTTTCATATTACTAAAACAACACAGTATAAGAAAATAATTGTTTGAATCTTCCATTGAAGAAATTATACTTTATTATTTAAATGAAAGAAAGAAAAACTTCTCAGCATAATGTTTTCTCATCCAATAGTACAGATGGTCCAACTCACTTCAGGACTGTCACTTTGTGCCTTGAGAGATTCACCAGAGAAGGTAAATTGTGTCTGCTCCTTTCATTCTGTGTTCACTCTCGGAGTGATACTCAGCCATGTGCATCAGCATTCTGTCTGCTAGACCTAAAACAAGGAAATAAATATTGTTTTCCTGCTAAAGTAGGGTTTGTTTTAAAAATAATTTTACATTCACATTAATGAGATGATACTGAAAACCAAGAACAAACCAAAACTTATCGATCTAATAAAATTATGCATGCATTCACCTGAAAAACCCTCTGGTCAAGACCTAGTAAGTAAAACTTTCAAACAAATGTCAAATTAATATATAAGAAGGGAAGATGCAGACTTGATAATGGGGTGCTCTCCACTGGTTGTCTATTAAAATACTGCCAGAGAATATTTCTCTTCATGCCTGTGAGGATGCATATTTAAAATGCACTTCACAGATTTGACCTGTTTTTCATAATTTATGTTGGCTCGCGTACATATTGCCAAGAATGAACGATAGCTTTAATAATGAGCAATCTGATTTCCTGACCCCTGGTTCAGCAAATATATTTATGCAAATCTGAGGAGCTTAGTTCCTGCACGGGAAGCACATGTCTTTCTGGACTGTGCACAACAACAATTCCTCTACTCCTTTTCTCATCCCCCAAGTTATATACAGTTATAGGGAATCGCCATTCAGTTTGAGTGACCTGTATATGTCACTGGGCCGAAGGCTAGTGGCAAGCAGGTGTGGTATCACATCTGCTTTGATATTTCTAGCAGCTTCCATCTCCATCGTGCGTAATGTAGGACAGTGCACTGGGGCTCACAGCACAGGTTTGCACAATGGCTCCCTCTGGACCGAGCCATCAGAGGTGGTGCTGGTATTGCAGTGAGCATTTAAAATTCTTGGGGTTTCTGTTTTAGTAGCAGAAGACAAACACAGAGATGAATACATCAGGAAAGCCTCTGGAAGTGGCAATTATTATTAAGGAAAACAAAACATACACAGAGTACCATATCAGAGTACAAAACCTGTGAATGTATGTAGAGTGCTCTGGAACATTCTCATTGAGAAGATTCCATGGAGAAACTTGTGCCTCCCTACTCAGATATTGAAGCTCTTGGCTGCAATAATGCTGTATTTGGAAACAGGATCTATAAGGAGATAATTAAGTTTAAATGAATCATAAAGGGTCCAGGATTTAGCTCAGTGGTTCCAGCATCTGCCTGGCAAGCACAAGGTCCCCAGTTCGATCTCCAGTACCACAAATCACAATGCTGGGCATGGTGGCTCACACCTGTAATCCCAGAACTCGGGAGGCAGAGGCAGGAGTAATGCCATGAGTTTGAGGCTTGCTTGGGCTACATAGTGAGTTCAGGGCCAGCCTGAACTGAAAAGTGAGACCCTGTCTCAAAAAATTAACTAAGTAAATAAATAAATGAGTCATGAGACTGGGCCGCTAATCTGATAGCGTCTCTTGCTTATAAAAGGAAGAGAAACGTATCTGTGCCTGAGCCCAAAACCGGCCCAGGAGAAAACAATGAGAAGATGGCCATTGAAAAGCCAGGAAGAAAGATCTCACCAGAAACCAACGTTGGAAACTTGATATTAGAGTTTCAGCATTTAGAGTGGTAAAAATAAATAAACTGCATTGATAAGCTACCTGCCCATGTTATTCTATTGTGGTTAACCAAGAGTCTCACGTGATCAACATGATAGCAATTTCCGAAGGCCCAACTTTAGAAGAAAGTGTAAGTTTCTCATCACATGAATCAATCATTCCCCTTCTACTCATGTCATAGAGTATTAAGAAAACGTTAGACTGTCTACCAAGCAAGATATTGAAAGGGCTCACATGTCACTTTATTGAGAGCTTCTCTAAGTCTAAATCCACCCCTGGATTGATTCTGATTTTGCATCTTATTACTTTTTTTTTCAAAGTATCTGGACAAGGTGTATCTGATTTCCATCTGGCAGTCTAAAATGCAAAAGCTTAAGGCACAAAGAACTGTCTCTTGATAATCCAAACTTTGCCTTTCCATATACTCTGTGATTACGTTGGGAAATCTTGTTTTCCAAGTAGACTGGCTTAATAGATTCCTAAGAGATTAGTATGTTTCACTTCTGGGTTTGTGTTTGTGTCGGTGGGCCACAGGGTGCGGCCTGGGGCCTGTGTCAGCTCTTCTCTCACTCTTTCCTTGTCACTCTGCTTTTCAACCGTGAGGCGAACAGCTTCCCTCACCACGCATTTCTGCCTTGATGTTTCTGCCTTGCAGCCAGCCCTGAAGTGCACCCCCTCAATCCATGAGCCCAAACTCAGCTTTTCTTTAGCCTGTGGATCTCAGGTATTTTGTTCTAGCAACAACAACAGAAAACTGACTAGTGCAACATCTCCTGTGGGATAGCTCTGCTGTGCTCCCTGCTTCATTGTTAGGTAATACAGGGAAGAACAGCAGTAACTGTAACTACAAAATAACCTTCACTGAACCAGAGAGAACATCCCTCCCCATTTCTAAACCTCTGCCTCTGCACAGGGCCTTACTGTGCTACAGTTGGGTGAACGCACAGGTCCTAGGATCAAGAATATTTGTTTGAACTCAGATTTCGACCCTTGCAGACAGTGAAACCTGGGTTAATTGACTTAACCCATCTGACTGTCTGAGCTTTTATATGAAGATGGATTTATGCTAACCTGCTAAGATTGTTGTGGAGCACAATGCATGTAAGCTGATTAGCATAATACTTGCCCTGTATTATGCCCACAATAGATAATCTCCAGTGTTGAAAGAGGAATATTATTTTCCACAGTGTCTCCAAAGCCTGCATTTTAAATTTTGAAAATGGACACTTGATAAACACTAGTAGTTCCTTGAAATTACCCTAATCTTAGAATATACTGTATCACTATATCTGCTTAATATGAGAAGAAATGGAGACAGATGAAATATAAATGCGCTACCATATTTGTATAATTTCTATTAACATTATTGATGAACAGCTTTAACTACTGAGTTTTCTTCAGGGTATTAATGATTTTAAGACTTTAATGTACTTTGTAATAGCTTAGCTTCTCATGTGATGCAGAACTCTGGAACTCACCTATGAGGAGATTCGGGAAGTTCTGATCCAAAGGCTACGAATGTGTCACTCCAGGAACGCTCCCATATACAAGATACTAACTTGCTTTATTAACATTGGAAGACTGGAAGAAAAATATTTAACCAAAGGAGACTGGTTATATAAATTGATGTAGCCTTTTTAGGGAATATCATGCAATCATAAAGCAGGACTGTAAAAATGTATTCACTGATAAAGGGATATAATTTGTAGTATGTTAAATGAAAAACAGCAGCTGGAAAATTATGTACAATGACTTTATGATCAGAAACAACTCTGCCTTGAAAAAGATATTATCTAAAATAGCAAGGGAGTATTACAGTTTAAATCTAAGTTTGACACAAAGTAGTTTATCCTTTGTTTTTTCTAAATTCTTCAGAAATTTGTTTATTGAATGCATGACATCTGTTTACAGATTTATGTTATTAAAAGTAATGGTAACTTGCCAGGCGTGGTGGCTCACGCCTGTAATCCCAGCACCCGGGAGGCAGAGGCAGGAGGATTGCTGAGTTCAAGGCTTGCCTGGGCTACACAGTAAGCTCAGGGCCAGCCTGAACTACAACGCGAGACCCTGTCTCAAAAAAAAAAAAAATTGAAAAAAAAAAGTAATGGTAACTCTGATAATTAGAAATATAACCTATTCGATGTATATGTCGTCCTGAACAATATTAAAAATTTATACTCATAGAACATGGCAGTACATTTTATTATTTTTAATGTTTATTATCATTGAAAATGCTAGTTTACATTATCATGGAGATAAATCACATAAATATTATCTATCACATTTTGTTGAAAATTATGCAGTTTTTGCTGTGCCATAAAAAGAAGAATGAGAATAAA
>PVIC010027532.1:0-23811 GCA_004025085.1 Thryonomys swinderianus
GCTGCCCTCACATTGCTGATCTTCCTGCCTCCAGAGTGGCCTATTTTCAACCTTTCCAAAAGAACACTGAAATAAAAGTAATATTTTACCTTGCTAGGTAAAAATCAGCACGCTACTTTAACCATTTTAATACAACACTTATCTATGTGTTATCTACCTTTCTGGATTTATTTTAATACTCATGTAGAAGTGTAGGCAATTACAGCATCAGACTCAAGATCAACCTTTTGCAAAGTAAGAATAAAATAAGATCCATATCTCTATCTCTATATCTATATCTATATAGATATATCTATATCTCGATATCTATTTATATATATATATATATATATGGATTTTGTCAAATCAGAGTTTCCTAGGCTAGGCTCAAACTTGTGACTGTCCTGCCTCAGTCACTCGAGTTCTAGAATTATAGGTTATTGCGTCCATGCCCAGCATAACTCCATATTTATGTTATATGATTATCTGCAAATATGCATCCTCTAAAACTTTTTTTTTTTTTTTTTGAGACAGGGTCTCACTTTGTAGTTCAGGCTGGCCCTGAGTTCACTATGTAGCCCAGGCAACCCTCGAATTCAGCAATCCTCCTGTCTCTGCCTCCCGAGTGCTGGGATTACAGGCGTGAGCCACCATGCCTGGCACTGTGGTATGTGGTTTGTTGTTTTTCTTTTTTTTGATTGCTGGTGGGCGTGAGTCTTCATGCCCAGCATTGTATGTGGTTACCGGGGATAGAACTCAGGACCTTGCGCTTGCGAGGCAGGCACCGGAACCACTGAGCTAACCCTGCGGCCCCTAAAACTTTTTTTTTAAAGTTATAAGCAAAGTTAGAAAAATAACCTTTAGACCCAACAGCAACATTTCATCCTTAGCTATGGGATCTGTTGGCAGTCAGTGCCATCTTAACAGTATAGCACACAGTTTCAAACTATGCTGAAAACAATAATCACGGCAGGGATGATTTATTGGATGAACACCACTAAACAACAGGAAAGCTAGAACCCCATTATCAGTGTAATCTTCCCTCTTCTCGCATGACTACCATTCTAGTGATTAAGGTTTGGGAGGCTAAAAGCATTATTTTGTACCAATGTAATACGATGGAGGAGAACTTCTGGATGTCTACCATCTTTGAGGGATTTTATGTTCACATACACAAGACAGTTTGAAAGAGAGAGAGAAATCAACCAGAGACATATATGATTTAACTCTTCTTGGCTTACCTTTCTTTACTCATGACTTGTTCTTCTTGTGGCATCTGAGATAATTTCTGCATGAACAATTTCTCTAGAGCTTGTGCCATAAGAACAACATCATCTCCAGGCTAGAAAATGTATTAAATAGATCAGAGTTATGTACTATGACCACTGTATCAAATTTTTAAAATTCAAGATAACTTATAGAAGGCCATGACACAATACTGCTAGGTGTAGGTTATTTCTTCTAAATTAATTTAGAAAATAGTGAACATTAAATTCTAACATCCTATCTAGCTTCTAAAAAGGAGCAGAATGCCTGAGCACCAGAAGTATAATTCAACCAATCTTACTAAAACAACAGGGCAATAAAAATAAGAATTTCTACTTCTCAATAGGTTAAAGTGAAATGTATTCATTACTGGGCAAAGTACTTCATTATTTGTTTGGAGGCAATTACTACCTTCTAAGTTTTAAAACTCTTAAATTCAGTGCTGACTCAATTTAAAAATCTTATCTGAATAAAAGTCTTCTTTATGCTTTATTTCACTGCTGAGAAAAACTGAGTAAGTTAAAAAGCAATAGTGGAAAGTGAGAACATTTCTGTCTAAGTTAGGTAGCTAAGGAAAACCACTGAAATTTGTTTCAAAGTATTAAATGTAAAGAACACTTTAAAATTGCTTTTAAATTAGGATAAAATTGAACGGCATCAAAAACTATTGGTAATGACTTTTAAAACCATGACATCAGTTAAGTCTTTTATACATACAAGGTGGCAGGGATAGTAACCTTGGGAATTAATCTAAGCTTCTATTACATTATAGTATCACTAGTGAGTCACTTTGTATAAACTAAATGTCAAATATTTAGGTTTCTAATACTTCAATGGGATATGTCTAATGATATTTAAATACACATATCCAGTTTCACAGTTAAGAATAAATTTGAAGCCAGGCATGGTGACTCATGCCTGTAATCCTAGCACTCGGGAGGCAGAGGCAGGAGGACTGCTGAGTTCGAGGTTTGTCTGGGCTACCTAGTGAGCTCAGGGCCAGCCTGAACTACAAAACGAGAGCATGTCTCAGAAAAAAAAAATGTGAAGAATAAGTTCAAACCGTCCACATATGAGGTACACTTGAAAAATTAAAAAAAAAAACTATCAAAGTAAAAGATACACTGGGCTGGAGATTTAGTGCAGTGGTCCTGCACCTGTCTGGCAAGCACAAAGTCCTCAGTTCTCCTGTATCAGAAAATATAAAAAGGTACGTTGCATTAAATCCTCCTCACTTTGAACACACTTATGCCATTAATCGTGTCACTTTCCAAAGCAGTTCTGGAAGTCCTCATTTGTAAGTATCTTTAGCTATGTCGTTGTGGCTGCCTCCACCTCCTGACTAGATTAAAAACACTTACCTTTCATCATCATTTTGACCATGAGGGAGAGTGAGAAACTTCACAGTGCTAGCTCCAGTAAATAGGTAAATAAAGTGGTTGAGGATGCACAGGAGATGCTTGTATGAGCCTGGCTTCCTGTCGGATGGCCCTCGGCAGCGGCACTCTCTGTATTGTTTATGAGACCTTGTAAAAACACTCACAAAATAATTCCAGAGCTGCTTTATGCAGTGAGTGGCAAGAACAATGGCAGAAGGGAGGCTGAAACTGAGGGGGGATATTGTGCAGAAGATGAATGGCAATGTGTTTTAAAGAATGCATCTGCATGGGCAGGTAGTGCACGCCTACAATCCCAGAACTCGGAAGGCTGAGGCAGGAGGATTGTGAGTTCAAAACCAGTCCTAACTGCCGGGTGTGATGGCTCATGCCTGTAATCCCAGCACTCGAGGCAGAGGCAGGAGGATTACTGTGAGTTTGAGGCTCGCCTGGGCTACATAGTGAATGTAGGGCCAGCCTGAACTACAAAGCGAGAGCCTGTCTCACAAAAAAAAAAAAAAAAGCTAGCCTTAACTACACAGTGCGTTTAAGGCCACCATGAACTAAAAAACAAGACTGAATAAATGTTGATGTGTGAAAATTACGGAAACCAGTGAAAAACATTATCCTTAAACATATGTAAAGTAGCCCAAACCAAAACTTTAATTTTGAAATAAGTATACTTACTTATACATCTCTATCCTATATGTAAAAGCAAAGAATTAGCAGTTAAGGTGTAAATTACATACCTTGTTGTATTAATAACAATTTGAGAACATTACACTGAAGTCTTCTATACATTCTGAAGCCTTCACATAGTATTTATTCTCTAATCATTTCTTAACTGTACTTAAATCCATTGGGGTTTTTATGATGGCATAATAATCCTATGGATCTGAAGAAATTCTAAGTGTTAGTAAGAATGAATTCACTGCAAAAATTGGTGCACAGGTAAGTTTCATAAACTATAACTTGACAGAGCAACTAAACAACTTTCAGAAGCTACAATGTGGAAACCAAAACATTGAGTACTTAAAAGCCAAACTGGAGGGCAGGGCTGCCCACCTCTCATCTGCAGCCCTAACACTTGGGATGGCTGAGGTAGGAGGGTTACAAATTGGAGGCCAGCCTGGGCTCCTGAGGGAGATCCTGTTTCAAAAAACCAAAACCAGCCGGGCGTGGTGGCTCACGCCTGTAATCCCAGCACTTGGGAGGCAGAGACAGGAGGATTGCTGAGTTTGAGGCTTGCCTGGGCTATATAGTGAGTTCAGAGCTAGCCTAAACTACAAAGCGAGACCCTGTCTCAAAAAAAAAACCAAAAAACCAAAAAAACCAAAAAAAACAAAGCCAAACTGGTTAGCACAGTATTATCTTTCCAGAGGAAAGAAAAAGCCAATCAAAATTAATGTCAAGACTTTCAGAGAATTATCCAGAAAAAACAAACATGGAAAAGTATGATGAAAAACAAAGAAAATAAGGCAAATAAAAGCCCCTAAAACAAACACCTCTCCCCCTCACAGTAGCATGAATTGAATCTACAAAGTCAAATCACATTTCCACAACCAACAAGTCATATTATACATTATTTAACCATTCTGTTACTGGATGTCTACAAATTACTAACATGACCTAAAGGTGACTTCTATATATAATACAAGTGAGTCTGCTAGGAAGTGTTAAAAGAAGCTTCTTAGAGAAGATGATGTTCCAGATTACCCTGCACTAAAAGGTCAAGGGATACATCTATAAGAAAACATGTATGATTTATCATCGACTGTTAAAATAAGAATGTCAATGCCCCCAAAAATGTGAACTTTGCTCTTTTGGGCTATCGGGTGGGATAGATTCTAACTGGTATATTCTTTAATGATACTGAATAAATCATGTGTTTATTCAATAAATTTTATGCTCTTTCTTGACCCAGAAAACTCCATAAAATCATGCAAATAGAGGTTCAAATTTTCATATTTTAGAATGCCCATAAAACTGACCAAGTCATGAAGGATATGCATATCCAAAAGGCCACCAAGTATCTAAAAGAGAGCACTTTAACTACAGGAGAGTATGTTTAGCTGTCACAGCAGACTAGCCTCAGCAGCACCAACAGGAACATTCTCCAAGTTTACCAGATGCACAGCCCTGGGGATAAGAGGGAGCCTGCCACAGGAAGGCAGTCTAAAGAAAGGACAGATGCAGGGCCACTGCTGGATTTCTGATGTTTTTCCTGCTCACATGTGGGGGGTCATGTCCTCTTGACTCAACATAGCAAAGAAATGGAATCCAGGAAACAGATTGAAACAGATATCAAGGAGATTAAATATTCTCTCAGAAGTATACACAATAGATTGAATGAAGGTGAGAACAAAATTCTGAACTAGAAGACAGGAATGAAGTTAGTGACCATGAAAAGAAAGACAGCTCAAAATGGCAAGGGACCATAAGTATCAACCCAACAAATGCAAGACAATACAAACAAGAACAATGTACAAGTGACTGGGGCCAATGAGAGAGTTGGATATAGTGCAAATGCCACACAAAGTCTGTTTGAAAAGAAATGGCAGAGAATTTCTCAAACATGTAAAAAGAATCAGACACACAAATAAATGAAGCATAAAGACTTCAATGAACCATTACCAAAATAAATCTACACCAAAGAATATAATTATCAAGACCTCAGAAATTCAGCAAAAGAACAGAAGAGTAAAAGGTATTAGAGAAAAGAAATCACCTACAATGGAAAGCCCATCAGAATCACAGCAGACTTTAAACACAAACCCTCAAGTCAAGGAGACTTTGCAGTGAAGTATTTCAAGCCTTAAAAGAAAACAACTGCCAGCCCAGGTTGATGTATCCTACAAAACTGTCTTTCAAAACTGATGGAGAAATAAAATATTTTCATGTCAAAGAACATCTAAAGAAATTCCTGACCACCCATACCCCAAAATGTTCTGAAGGACATTCTAGAGATAATAAGGACAACAACTCTGTGAACCCCAAAAGAAAGAAGCGATAGGCAGGACAAGCAATTAAAGAGGGGAAAGATAGGGAACCAAGAGCTGGAAAATAACATGACGAGCAAAGTCAATGCATTTTCGTTATAACCAGCAATGTAAATGGCCTCAATTCCCCAACAAAAGAAGTAGAATGGCAGAATGGATCAAGAAGCAATAGGCAGGGCTGGAGGGTTAGCTCAGTGGTTCTGGCGCCTGCCTTGCAAGTGCAAGGTCCTGAGTTCGATCCCCAGTAACCACATATAATGCTGGGCGTGGAGACTCACGCCGACCAACAATCAACACTGCATACCACAGTGCCGGGCATGGTGGCTCACGCCTGTAATCCCAGCACTCGGGAGGCAGAGACAGGAGGATTGCTGAGTTTGCAGCGGCTTGCCTGGGCATCATCGTGAGCTCAGGGCCAGCCTGAACTACAAAGCGAGACCCTGTCTCAAAAAAAAAAAAAAAAAAAAAAAAAAAAAAAAAAAAAAAAAAAAAAAAAAAAAAAAAAAAAAAAAAAAAAAAAAAAAAAAAAAAGCAATAGGCAACAATATACTGCATACAAAAAACATATTTAATTCAAAAAGAAATTAAAATGCTGAAAGTCAAAGGATGGAAAACAATGTTCCACGTGATAAGGATCCAGAAAAAAAGCAGGTGTAGCTACTTTACTTGCAGACAAAATGGATTTTAAGACTGATGAAGAGAAACAGACGGTCACTACATCTTTATAAAGGGAATGATCGAAAAGGATGTAACAATCATAAATGTATAGGCACAGTTCACACAAATGTTATTGGGCATGAAAAATCAAATAAGCACTAATACATTGTAATATAGGCCCTCAATACTCCACTGTCACAAGTAAGTCAGGCAGAAAATTAACAAATGTCAGAACTCAACCAAATTTCTGAATAAATGGACTTCATAGGTGTCTACAGAGTGTACATCCCCTAAAAAGAGAACACATATTCTTCTAAGCTGCACACAATACATTTTCCAAAACAGACCACATTACCAGCTCATAAATCATGCTTGAGTAAACACAAAGGAATTGAAATTATCTCTGTACATTATCACACCATAATGTAATGAAATCAGAAATCAATGGCAAAAGGAACCACAAGAATTTTAAAAAACACATGGAAATTAAATGACATCCCCTGAACATCCAATGGATCAGACATGAAATTAAAGAAGAAATGCCAATACAACATACTAGAACTTACAGGATGTAATGAAAACAGTTACAAGGTAAATTATAGTAGTGAATTCCTATATCAGAAAAGCAGAGTGAGCTCAACTAACCTAGAATTGAACCTTAAAGTTCTAGAAAAAGAAGAGCAAGTTAAACCCAAAGCTCAGAAAAGGGAGAAAATTATAAAGATCGGAAATTAATGCAATGAAGACTAAGAAAACAATACAAAGAATCAATGAATTGAGTTTGTTCTTTGAAAGATTAAATAAAATTGACAAACCCTTAACCAACTTTATTTTTTAAAAAGGGAAAGACAAGACTCAAATCCATGCAATTAGGAATAAACATGGTGAGATCACAATAGATGCAGCAGAAATCCAGAAACTCATCAATACCTACTTTGAGAACTTGCATTCTAGTAAGATGAAAAAAACAGAAATGGAGAGATTCCTACATACACATGAATTATGGCAGCTGAATCAAGAAGATATAAAGATTTTAAATAACTCAGTATCATAATGGAATTTAAAAAGTAATTAAAAACCTACAAACAAAGAAAAGCTCAGGCCCTGATGGATTCACTGTTGAATTCTCTAAGAACTTTAGCAAAGATGCTACTCCTCAAAATCCTTAATGAAAAGGAAACGGAAGCAATACTTCCAAAGTCATTCCTGGAAGCAAGCATTACCTGATACCAAAACCAGAGAAGGATCCAACCAAAAAAGAGAACTACAAGCCAATTTCCCTAATGATGATAGATGCAAAAATCCTTAATAAGATATGGACAAATGCAATGCAGCAAATCATCAAAAAGATTATACATCATAACCAAGTTGGATTCAACCCAGGGGTACGGAGATAGTTCAATGTATACAAATCAATACAATATATTAATAGAGTCAAGAGCAAAAACTGTATGATACTCTCAGAAGATGGAAAGCGTTTGACAAGGTCCAACACTTGCTCATAATAAAAACCCTTCATAAAATTGATATACATGGTTTTTATCTCAATATGATAAAAGCCATCTACAACAAACCAACAACCAACATAATACTAAATGGACTTAGTATTCAAATTGAAATTGTTCACTCTAAAATCAGGAATAAGACAAGGATGTCCACTCTCATCACTCTTATTCACCATAATTCTGTAAACACCAGCCAGAGCAAATAGACAAGAGAAGGAAATCAAAGGAATAAGGATAGGAAAGGAAGAAATTAAATTGTCACTATTTGTGTGTTACATGGTATTTTACACAGAAAACCACAAAAACTCAACCAAAAGACTTCTAGATTTAACAACAAAATTTTAGTAATATAGTTGGATACAAAGTCAACACTCAAGAATCCATAGAATTCCTATACATAACAAATCATTGAGAGAGAAATTTGGGAACAACACCTTTCACGATAGCATCCCCCAAAAATGAAATAATGGGAATCGATCTAGCTAAGGAAGTAAAAGACCTTTACATTGAATACTAAAGTATTCTGAAAAAAAAAGGAGATCAAGTAGGGTATTAGAAAATAGAAAGATATAACATTTTTGCTTAGAAAGAATGTATATAGTAAAAATGGCCATATTTCCAAAATTGTTATACAGGTTATAACAATAGCATATCTCACAGAATTATAGAAAACAATTCAAAAATTCATTTGGAAAAAGAAGAGGCCTAGATCTGGGCAACAACAACAAAAAACTATTCTGGGCAACAAAGGAACAAAGGGGGGGTGGTGTGCAACACAATCCCTCATCTGAAGTTATAGTAAAAAGCTATCTGTGATAAAAACAGTATGGTACTGACAAAAAAAAAAAAAAACAGACCTGGGGATCAATGGAACAAACTAGAAAATTCAGAAAGAACTCCATACTCAGCCCTTATTTTTATTTTGATTAAATTTGAGTTTTTTAGTAGTTTTAGGAACACATCACGATCACATTCATCATTGAGAATTTGTGCTTGTACATGATATATCTTGATTCTTTTTCCCATTCCCTATCCTCCCTTCAACCCCCACACCAATATACAGAAGCTTTGTTTTTGTTTCTTCCTTTTTACTATCATTTTTTTTCTTTCCTTTCTTTGCTCCTCCCTAGTTTTTTCCCCTCTGAATATTTTCTTCCTATTTTACAATACGTATCATACATTGTGGACTTCATTTACACGTTCAGTTTCTCACACTAGAGAAACAATATGGTATTTGCACATGTGTGTCCTATTAATTCACTAATGGGTATGGCCTCAAGGTGCTTCCACTTAGCTATAAATGTCTCTATTATTCTTCATGGCTTAGTAATACTCCATTTTATTTTTGAAAAACAACCCACGTCTTTATCCAGTCTCCCACTGACGGGCATTTAGTCAGCTACTGTATCTGACAAATGAGCTGAACATGTTCACTGGAAGAAAGACAGCTTCTTTAATAAATGGTGCTGGAAAACCTGGCTTTCTGAAATGTTGAAGATTAAAACTAGACTCATATCTTTCACAAAAGAAAAAAGGTATCACAAAAAAATGAACAAAAGCATTACAAGAGATTAACTTCAGTATAAAATAAATGCAAATGTGTGTTTGTGTATATACAATAACATGTTAGAGACTGGTTGTTTTTTAAATTAACATAAAACATACTTACAGGTAAGTCCAATTTCACAGCATCCATGGGCTGCTGAAAAGGCCAAGAAAACGCATGTTTCCATAAAGCCTTCAGCACCACTTTCTGTAGATACTGCAGTTGATTTGTCACTCGTCCCTTTTTCTTAGTATTTATAAATTCTGGTGGGGGTGGGTTAACAACAGCTGTTTGTCGACTTGGCAGGGACATTCTTAACTGCTTAAAATCTGGATATTCAAATGCTCTGTACATCCTGAAAAAGAAAAGTGAGTACTTTCGAAACACTTCAGTTTTTTTTTTTTTTTTTGTGGTACTTGACACTGAACCCAGAAAGCACTGAGCTACATCCCCAGCCATTTTTTATTTATTATTTTTTTAAATTGAATTCTTTATTGGTATAATTTATATACATCTCACAATCACACATAACATTTATCCCCAGGCATTTTTATGTACTTATTTTGAGACAACTCACTAAGATGCCAAGACGGACCTGGAACTAGTGTTCCTCCTGTCTCACCCTCCCAGGTAGCTACCATTACGGGGTGCAACCCTCCACAGCTAGCTAAACTAAACATGGTCTTCATAGGACTCCAAAGAAAAAGACATCGTATTTGAAACACACTTGAGACAGAAAAAAAGGGCAAACAACAAATCTTAAACACATACCAACCTTTTTCTAAATAAGTAATATAAACTGTTTAATTCATGTGTACTTCAGTCTTAAGGTGGTTTGAATTATTTCAACTTTTCACAGAATTTCTCTCTGCCTTTCAAAACACAATTTGAGGTCTTGGCAGAAAAAGAAAGGAATGTTAAATACATCATTAGTATGCAAGTACTCTACAATTGTTAATTTAATGAAGGGAGAAATGTAAAGTATTATCTGGGTAATTTTTCTTTTCTTTTTGTTTTTTTCTGGCTAATTTGAATAAAATGATTTTTTAAAAACTCAATTCAGCTAGTGACAGTGGAACATCCTAGTAATCCCAGCTACTCCAGACTAAGGGAATTTGTGAGATCCTGTTTCAAAAGACAGAAAGGTCTAGGACAGTGGGGGTGAACCTATGGCATGCGTGTTGCAGTGGGCTGCTTGTATTACTGAAAGCTCGAAAAGAATCAGAATATCTGGCCTATGATGTAGCTCACTGGTCATGTGCAGGACCTACATTCATTTCCCAATACTGCTGGGCGTGTTGGCTCACACCTATAATCCCAGCACTTGGGAGGCAGTGGCAGGAGGACTGCTGAGTTTGAGGCTTGCCTAGGCTACATAGTGAGCTCAGGGCCAGCCTGAACTACAAAGCAAGAGCCTATCTCTAACAACAACAAAAAAAGGATGACTTATCAAAAGGACAAGATAATATGTGTTGGAGAGGGTATGAAGAAAAGGAAACCCATGTACACTGTTGAAAGGAACGTAAATGGCACAGCTACTATAGAAAACAGCATGGAGTCTCCTTTACAAAGACAACTACCATATGATCTAGCAATTTCATTATTGGAGAAAAAAATATATGAATGAAAGAGTCAATATCTCAAAGAGATGCTACCAAATCTTTGCCATTGTGGGATTATTTACACCAGCCAGCCCCCAGAAAAGGAAAATATGGCTAATTTCAGTAACACAGGTGAATCTATAGGGCATTATACTAAGTTAAATATGCCGGCACAGAAAGACAAACGCTGTATGAGCTAACTTAACATGTGCAGTCTAGATAAGTCAAACTCAAACACAATAGCCAGGCTGGGGATGTAGCTCAGCTGTAGACCAGATGTGCTGAACATGCACAAGGTCCCAACACCACAACACAAACAAACAAATAAACAATAACAACAATGAAATGGAGTAGAATGCTGGTTGCTAGGGATAGAAGACAGGAGAAAAAGAAGATATACTTTGTTTTTTGTTTTTGTTTTTTTTTTTTTGTTTTTGAGACAGAGTTTCTCTTTGTCGTTCAGACTGGCCCTAAGCTATGTAGCCCAGGCTAGCCTTGAACTCAGCAATCCTCCTGCCTCTGTCTTCCAAGTGCTGGGATTTCAGACATGAGCCACCACACCAGGCACTGTAGTATATAGTACCAATTACTGGGATTGTAGGTGTGAGTCACCATACCCGGTATCGTGTAATGTGTTCCTGGGATTGAACTCACGACCCTACGCTTGCGAGACAGATGCCAGAACCACTGAGCTAAATCCCCAGCTCAAAGTGATACTAATTAAAGGACAAAACTTTTCAGTTACAAAATTTAGGTATCTAATGTATCTCAGGGGTAATGATGAATGTGTTAACTTGACTATATGATACATGTATATTTGAAATAACATCATACCCCCCTGGAATATGTCAATGAAATATTCTAATTAAATGTATTTGTCAACTAGTTTAAAGTAAAAGACCATACAATGTTTTATGTTCTGCCCCCCCACATTTAATTACCTGGAATATCTGCTAGCATCCTGTCACACAGACCTACTCTAGCCAGTACCTCAATTTTCTTTTTCCTGAAAATACTCTTCCCAAACCAAATACAGTGGTGCATGCCTATAAACCCAGCATTTGGGAAGCAGAGGCAAGAAGATCTTAAGTTTGAGGCCCACCTGGGCTACTAGTGAGTTCAAGGCCAGATTAAATTGCATAGCAAAATCCTGTCTCCAACCAATCAACCAGTCAACAAACAAATAAAAAAAACAAATGAAACAAAATTTTTGTGTTATGCTTGTATCTAGCTTCATGTGAGTCATAAACGGGCTTCTTGGAGGTGGCTGGATCTAGGGTTTGTGATGCTGGGATCAAGGGTGTGACACTAAGATTATATATGTGCTATCTTCCCTAAGTGTGGGTAGCTATTGTAAAATATAAGGTAGAAAGGGTCGTTGCTTGTTGCTTGCTTTTTGCCTTCTGTTTATCCTGTTTTGCTATGAACTGTTTTTCCTCTGTGATGCCCTCTGCCATGCCACCCTGCCATGGAGCCATGGACTGAAACCTCTATGAAGTGTACGACAAACTTTTCTACCTTTAACTTTGGATTTCAAGTATTTTGTCTCAGCAACAAGAAAAGTAACTAAGGCACTTCCCATATGAAACCTGAACATCATTGTCGATAGCAACATTACTGTACTCATAATTAGCAAACTTTGGAAGTAACTGAGATGTCCTCTGGGCAAATGGCTAAACTGTAGTACATCGTGCCATGGAATATTATTTGGCACTGAAAAGTAACTATTGCCAACCATGATGCATACCTGTTAGCCAGCTACTCAGAAAGCTGAGCCAGGAAGACTACCAAGTTCGAACTCAGTCTGGGCAATCTAGCAAGACCCTTTCTCAATAGCTTAGCAAAGGCTGGGAATGTGACTCAGGAGCTGGATATCTGCCTAGCATGCAGGAGTGCCTAAATTCCAAACCAAGTAGCACAAGAATAAAACAAAATTATCACTCCATGAAAAGATAAGGAAAAATTTTAATGGATATTACTAAATGAAGAAAGACAATATTCAAAGTCTATAAACTGCATATTCCAACTATATGACATTCTGGAGAAAATAAAATCTATGGAGAATAGAAAGATCAGCAGTTTCCAAGGATTTAAGGAAGACAGAAACAGAAAATGAGAGGCCACGAAACTATTCTGTATGAAATACATTTGTCAAAATCTGTAGAATGCATAATACCACAAGTGAACACAATGGACTTTAGGGGATAATGATGTTAATTGATGTAGATTCACTGCTTATAACAAATGTACCACTCTAGACTGGGATGTTGACAGCGGGGAGGGCGCATGTGTACTAAACACCTAAACACCTCTAAAAAGTACATTCAAACACGCACATTTCTTTCCTATTACATGCTTGATTACTAATTTAAAATTTTGTGCCCAGGCTTTTCTTTAGCTACCCTTTTTAAAAGTCAAATATAGCCGGGCGTGGTGGCTCATGCCTGTAATCCCAGCACTTGGGAGGCAGAGACAGGAGGATTGCTGAGTTAGAAGCTTGCCTGGGCTACATACTGAGCTCAGAGTCAGCCCGAACTACAAAGTGAGACCCTGTCTCAAAAAAAAAAAAATCCTGAATATTTAAAAGTCAAATACACTTACCCATCTGACTTGGCTTCTGAAATGCTCTCCCCTAAATCATTAATGCCTCCAAACATTTCAAATTCCTCACTGTGTTTCCAGTATCTTCCCAGACTTCTCTGTAACATTTAACGTACCTAAGGACATGCTACCAGTAAGGTAACTAGGAAGGCTTTCAACCAAAAAATGTGCAGCTGAATCTAATTAACCCCTTACATTTATTAGCTTTCATTTAGCAGAAAACTCAGAGGTTCAAGCCATGCTGTCCAACATGATAGCTCTAGCCATAAGTAACTATTATGTTAAATAAAATTCAATACAATTTAAAAATGTGGCCACGTTTCAAGTCCTTAAGGACTTGTGGCAAGTGACTACTACATGGGACAAGACAGACATGCTTTTTGATAATGGATTTGCCCTGGGAGAGGATAGGTGTAGTGAAAGGCAGCACTAAACCAAAGTCAGCATGGGTGCAAGGAACAGACTCATGTCAATCCCACCATCAGCAGACATGTGGATTCAGGCAAGTCCACCACTAACCGGCCATCTGATCTACAAATGTGGTGGCATCGACAGAAGAACCACTGAAAAACTGGAAAAGGATGCTGCTGAGTTGGGAAAGGCTTCCTTCAAGCACACTTGGGTCTTGGATAAATTTAAAGCCGAGCCTGAGCATGGTATCACCACTGACATCTTCCTGCAAGTATTAGGTGATTATTAGTGATACCCTAGGACACAGAGATTTTATTAAAAAAAAAATGACCCCAAGCACAACTCAGTCTGATAGTGCCATCCTGATTGCTGGTGCTGGCATTGGTAAATTTGAAGCTGGTATCTCCAAGGATGGACAGGTCCCTGGCAAGACCTTCTGCTCACATGCTGGTGTGAAACAACTCATTGGTGGTGTTAACAAAATGGATTCCACTGAGCCACCCAATAGCCAAGAGAGAGATGAGGAAATCATTAAGGAAGTCAGCACCTATGTTAACACAAAGCCACAGTAGGTCTTGTGCCAATTTCTGGTTGGAATGGTGTCAACATGCTAGAGCCGAGTGGTAACATGCCTGGGTTCAAGGGATGGAATCTCACATAAAAGATGGGGATGCCAGTGGGATCACACTGCTTGAAGCTTTGGATGGCATCCTCCCAGCCAGTCGCCCAACTGGCAAGCCTTTGCAGGTGCCCTTCCAAGATGTTTACATAACTGGTGGTCTTGGACTGCCTCTATGGTCTGACTGGAGACTGGTGTTCTCAAACCTGGTAGGGTGGTCACATCTGAACTGGTCAATGTCACAACTGAAGTCTATTGGGGCCAGGGTATAGTTTACTGGTACACGTATGGCTGGCAAGTGCAAGATCATAAGTTTGATTCCCAGCACAAAAAACAAATAACAAAAATAAAGTCTATTGCAATGCATCATGAAGCTCTGAGTGAAGCTCTTCCTGGGACAATGTGAGCTTCAACATCAAGAACTTCTGTATCAAAGATGTTCTCTGTGGTGACAGCAAAACTTACCCACCAGTGGGAGTAGCTGGTTTCACTGCTCACGTGATGAATCTGAACCATTCCAGCCAGCTCAGTGCCAGCCCTGCCCCACACTGGACCACCACATAGCTCACACTGCCTGCAAGTCTGCAGAGCTGAAAGAAAAGACTGATCGCCAGCCTGGGGAGCTGGACGACAGCCCCAGTGTTTGGAATCTGGTGATGCTATCATCGTTCATATGGTTCCAAACCAGCCCATGTGTGTTAGAGCTTCTCTGACTATCACCTCTGCGTCACTTGACTCTGCAACACGAGACAGACAGTTGCTGTGGGTGTCATCACAGCGGGGGGCAAGAGGGTGATGGAGCTGGCGAGGTCACACATCTGCCCAGAGGCTAAATGTGTATTATCCCTAACGCCTGCTACCCCAGACTTATCGGTGTTGAAAGACAGGTCTCTGAGTAGTTTCCTCTACTGGCCATTAAAGTTTAATAGCAAAATTTCTGGTCAATGATAATAATGCATTGTCAAACCTTCAGAAAGAAAGGGAATTGTTTTTTGTGCCATTTTGTGTGTGTGTGTGTGTGTTTTATTATTTTTAAAAATCACCTTTTTATGGAAACTACTTGACCAAAAACCTGTTACAGAATTTTGAGACCAATTAAGACAAACAAAACATGACAAGACAAAACAAAACAAAACAAATGCCACTGCCATAAGGCCAGAAAAGTATTATGGACCAATATCAAAATAAATTAAATGGAACAACAAAGAAACAAACATAGAATATGGAGTGTGCCACAAGACAAATAGAGGTACTTATTCACTGCAGCAATTGGAACTGAATGCGGGGAAACTGAGTTAGACCCTCCAAGCTTTTTTTTTTTTTTTTTTTTTTGAGATAGTTGGTCAGGCTAGATTTGAACTTGTGATCCTCCTGGCTGAGGCTCCCGAGTGGCCAAGTTCACAAATGTGTACCACCACGCTCGGCCACTCTTTTGTAAAAACCAAAGTCATTGAAGAAAATAAGAAGGAACTATTCTACATTAAGCAACATAATAAACTCAATTCACCCTATATCAAATCAAGCATCAACTATGGTCTGGGATTTAGCTCAGTGGTGCTGCATGTGCCTGGCAAGTGCAAAGCCTGAGTTCAGTTCCAAAAACAAAACAAAATGATACACAACACAACACAACAAAAACAAAGCTCAGCTACAATTGGCATTGTTGGGACAATTTAGAAAAACTTCTAACAGCTGTAATAGCAGTATGGTGATTGTGTAGGGAAGACAAAACAAAATCCATGTTCAAAAAGTCTAGTGTGAATGGTAATGTGTTTTAAAAGCTTGAAAGAAGAAAACTACACAGAAAAGTAAGAATGGCAAAAAGCTGACAAGCTTTATGTTTGAAAATTTTAATAAATGTACATATTTGATGACAGAAGGCTGCAGGATAGACTGAAAATGAACCTTTAGTAATTTTCCTTGGGCAAAACAGCAAATATTTTATAACCTGATTATCTTCTTAGGGTTGAATGCCTGGCATTCCTTGGCTGGGGGCCCTTGTTTCAAGCATGAGTTGAAGTTTACTACACAGTTATAAAGACAAAGAAATCTTTCTACTTATGTTCTTTGTAGTTATTTTGCCTTATGTTCAAACCTTGTGTCGTAAATTTTTTTTTTTTTTGAGACAGGGTCTCGCTTTGTAGTTCAGACTGGCCCTGAGCTCATTATATAGCCCAGGCAAGGCTCGAACTCAGCAATCCTCCTCCATCTGTTTTCTGAGTGCTGAGATTACAGGCATCAGCTACTACGTCCAGCATTGTGATGTGTGGTACTGACTGCTGGTGCACGTGAGTCACCACACCTGGTGTTGTATTTGGTTGCCAGGGATTGAATCAGGGACCCTGTGCTTGCTGGGCTTGCATCAGAACCACTGAGCTAAATCTCTGGCTGTCTTATTTAAAAATTAAAAAAATAAATAGCCATAGTGGCACATGGCTATAATCCCAGTACTCTAGGAAGAGGAGCAGAAGGATTATAAATTTGAGCCCCAACCTATGCAATTTAACTACTTTAAGAGACATGGTCTCATAATCAAGAAATTGTTTTTCTTATGGGAAAAGTCATCTGTTTATGTTTAAAGTGAGTTATCATTTCATTGTTATTTCTGCTTTGAAAACATTTTCAACTATGGATATGTTTCTGAAAAGACTTCACAGGTAGATAAATCTAGTGTCACAAATTGAGTATTATGTTGTAACCAATTACAATTGTCCAAAGACAGCATTGCTTTGTTGGTTATAGTGCAACAGTGTAGTATTCCCTTATCAGATCACCCCATAGTTCTGTGAATTAATTGTCTCAAAAAACACATCCTTTTGTCCACTACAAAATAACTTGATAATTCTAGAGATTCTCAGTGCAAAATTTAAGGATTTCTAAAAAAAAAAAAAAAAAAAAAAAAGCAAACCAGAAAAATAAACAGTTTATTTGAATTTTAAGATCCACATGGTATGAATTTTGATGAAAATAGCATACAACAAAATTTTATACTATCCTGTCCTTATCTGGCAACTAACCAGGTCTTTCTAGGTTTATAAATTTCTTATATATGTACAGAAATGGAGTTTTTGTACTTAATTCTTAAAAAATGTCCCTTAGGACCAGGTGTGGTGGTTCACGCCTGTAATCCCAGCATTTGGGAGGCAGAGACAGAAGGATTGCTGAGTTCGAGGCTTGCCTGGGCTACATAGTGAGCTCAGAGCCAGCCTGAACTACAAAAGCGAGACCCTGTCTCAAAAACACAAAATAAAACAAAACAAAACAAAACAAACAAACAAACAAACAAAATGTCCCTTAGGGCCAGAGATTTAGCTCAGTGGTTCCGGCGCCTGCCTCGCAAGCTCAAGGGCCTGAGTTCGCTCCCCAGTAACCACATCCAATGCTGGGCATGGAGACTCACGGCCACCAGTAATCAATACCAGATACCACAGTGCCAGGCATGGTGGCTCACGCCTGTCATCCCAGCACTCGGGAGGCAGACACAGGAGGATTGCTGAGTTCAAGGCTTTTCTGGGCTACATAGTGAGCTCAGAGCCAGCCTGAACTACAAAGCGAGACCCCATCTCAAAAAAAAAGTCCCTTAACAGAACACACCTTGCTCCCCAATTCTTCTTTTGCAGTTCTAGGGGTTGAACTCAAAGTCACATCTCAAGCCCTTTTCTATTGTTTATCTTGAGACGAGGTCTGGCTAAATTGCTCAGTAGCCCAGTCTGGGCTCAAACTTTTATCTCCTTGCCTCACTCTCTCAAAATGCCAGGAATACAGCCATGTACCGTGTTCCTGGGTCCTAACTGTTTTTAACTGTACAGGGCATTATCATTGGATGCAGACATATTGTTAGTGTCATTATTACTACCGTACACAATGTTCCAATGAATATGCTGGTAAACATATCATTGCATATATACAAGTACCTACAAAGTACATTTCTATTAACTTCTAAGGGAATACTTTTCAAATATATTTTTTCATTCCTACATGCTTGTAGCACATAATGATCACATTCATCACAGGAGATTTGTACATGTATATAACAGACACTTGTTCTTTCTTTCTCCTCCACCCATCCCTCTAACCCTTATTTCCCTCCTGTTTTACAAAAGTTCTATTTTCATTTTTCCCTTCAATTCTTTTTTTCTTTAAACCCTATTTCCCTCTCTTCCCTTCTTCAAACCGTCTCTTGTTCCCCTTTCCATTTAAACAAATTATTTGTACTTCCTAATATTTCCCCCATTTTGCTCCCTCTTGGGTTTCTCACACAAGAGAAACAATGAGATATTTAAATTTGTCTGCCTGATTTCTGTCACTTAAAATAATGGTCTCCAGTTGCATCCACTAATATAAATATCACATTTATCCACTCATCTGTTTTCTTTTTTGAAAAACTGATTTTATTTATTTTTATTTATTTATTTTTTGGGGGGTCTCGCTTTGTAGTTCAGGCTGGCCCTGAGCTCGCTATGTAGCCCAAGCAAGCCTCGAACTCAGCAATCCTCCTGTCTCTGCCTCCCGAGTGCTGGGATGACAGGCGTGAGCCACCACGCCTGGCACTGTGGTATGTGCTATTGATTGTTGGTGGGCGTGAGTCACCATGCCCAGCATTGTATGTGGTTACTGGGATCGAACTCAGGACTTTGCACTTGCGAGGCAGGCGCCAGAACCACTGAGCTAAATCTCCACCCCTACTGGTATATTTTATAAATGCAATATGATCACATTTAACACTGACAATTTGTACCTGTACATGACACATCTTGAGTCTCATTCTTTCCCTTTCCCCTGCCCCCCACAACCCCTGCTCCTGTAAGCTTTGTTTAGTTTTTTTTCTTTTCTTTGTTTTGAGACGGGGTCTCGCTTTGTAGTTCAGGCTGGCCCTGAACTCACTATGTAGCCCAGGCAAGCCTGGAACTCAGCAATCCTCCTGCCTCTGCCTCCCGAGTGCTGGGATTACAGTTGCGAGCCACCATGCCCCGCACTGTGGTATGTGGTATTGATTGCTGGTGGGTGTGAATCCTCACGCCCAGCATTGTATGTGGTTACCAGGATCAAACTCAGGACCTTGGGCTTGGGAGGCAGGCCCCAGAACCACTGAGCTAAATCTCCGGCCCAATTTACTATTGTTTTTTATTTCCTTCTTTACTTTTCCATATCCACCTTTTCCCTTTTCCTGTTGTGTATTTTTTTCCTATCTCATTCATCCGTTTTCAAGGGCACATGGGCTGCTGCCAAGATTTAGCTATTACAGGTTGTGCTTACTTAAACATGGGTATGCATGTATCACTGTGGTATAATTTTTAACTTTCTCAGGATGATACTAAAGGGCAATAGGCCACCATGCCCAGCTATTCATTCATTTCTTGATGGTCATTCTTTCTAGAGTGAGGTGGAATCTAAATGTTGTTTAATTAGTATTTCTTAGTGATATCAAGCATTTTTTCATGTATTTATGGGCTATACTTCTCTATCTGAGAAGTCCGTATTCTCCAGATGCCCATTTTTGGACCTGGTCTCTAAATTTGGGAGAGTCTAAGTTGTTTGAGCTTTTTATATAATCTAGATATTAGTCCTCTCTAGGCCAATGCTATTAGCCATTCAGTCTGCAGAACTTTCCTGTCTAGAACTCAGACAATACTCACTCTTGGAGGCCTTTGCTTTTTTTTTTTTTAATCTTCAGTTTTAAAAACAAAACAAAAAGCAGGTACCAGAGATTGAATCACGGAGCACATACTCTACCACTGAGTTTTGTTTGCAATGATTTTTTTTCTAATTTTGAGGAAGCCCTACTAAAGTGCTCTGTTGCCGAACCTATTGGCCTTGAACTTTCTATCCTCTTTCCTCAGCCTCCCAAGGAGTTAGGATTATAAATATGAACCACCACGTACACACTTCCTATAGTTTTCCCAACATTTCTACACTAGCTCCTCTCTATGTGCACTTTCCCAAGGTCCTTTAAAATCCTTCCCTTAAAATGACTGAAATTTGTATAACGCTATTAATATCTCTGCATAATCAGGACTGAAATACACTGCTACAAATCTTAAATTCTTCAATTAATCTATTATTTGAAGATAGCCTCAATCTCTGTGTCACATACCACGGTGTCCACCAAAACAACTTAAGTCTTATTCCTCATTTCACAGTTGGCTTTTCCTTATTATTCCACTAAAACTCTTCAGATACTAGTTTAAAACTTACCATATTTAGTTATTAAGTCCAATGGATTCTTTTGGAACCTCACTTGGCCTTTCAGTAACTTGTTACTTGACCATTTTCTGGGATACTATTTTCCATATTCTATTTGTTACTCTATTACATATGTATAAAGCAGCTGGGCATGGTAGCACATACCTAGAATCCTAGCACTTCGGAGGGTGAAGCAGGAGGGTTGTCACGAGTTTGAGCCCTGCCTAGGCTACATGATGAGTTCAAGACCAGCCTAAACTACACAGCGAGACCCCATCTCAAATTTCCCTCCTAAATAAATTTACACATTTCCTTACGCAAATCTTAGCAGGCTCTAAGACAGTAAATACCTACATACAAATGACTACTAAATACAAATTTATATATACTGGACATTAAATGTGCTCCTATTCTCTATCTCCCAAGTCACTGCTTTTGTTTAATCATTTGTTACTTCTCACATAAATTAATATAATGATGATGTCCTAAGTTTTTCTGTTTATAAGGGCTGGGGATTTAGCTCAGTGGTGTCACACCTACCTTGCAAGCCAGGACCAGAGTGCATTCCCCGGTACTGCCAATAACAACAAACAGTAGTAATTTTTTTTCTGTTCAGCAAATTGCTTAGGGCCACTCTTCAGGCCAGGTGTGGTGGCACACATCTGTAATATCAGTACTGGGGAGGCTGAGTCAGAAGAATCACTGCTGAGTTTGAGAACTGCCTAGGTAACAATGAATTCAGATGTAGCCTGATCTACATACATAACAAGACCATGATGAGAGAGAGAGAGGAAGAGAGAGAGGGAGAGGGAGAGGGAGAGGAAGAAGGACGGGGAGGGGGAGAGGGAGAAAGAGATATTAAGAAAAGAAAGAGGGAAAGAAAGAAAGAAAAAGAAAAGAAAGAGTACTCCTCAATCCACTGTCCTCTGTTTTAGTACCCTTTCATAGTGTGCCCTCTGGGGCATCTCACCTGGCTCCTCTCTTACTCTCTTACACCCAAACTGACATTGGTTCAGTCATTAAAAAATTCACAACTCTGAGACAGCGTGATGGTCCATGTGTGTAATCCCAACACCAGGAGTCTGGGGCAGAAGGACACTGTGAGTTTGAGGCCAAACTGGGTAACACAGTGAGTTCAAGGCTAACCTGGACTACAAAGCAATACCTTGTCTCAACCCCCCCAACATCGTATCTTTTCACCGTGCTACCCTTCTCTACAAACTCCTCCACACCTCTAAAATATTTATCAGAGTTTCACTCATAGAGCAGCACTTTGATGTCAGGCCCACCTCTGATTGTGAAGCCCTCTGTAGGCATTTTTCATGCTCCAAAGACTTAGTAGTTGAACAAATCAACCAAGAACACAATCTCCCTACCCTAAATGTCAACACAGACTAAACAGATGCCAGTTAAACTCTACACCTTCTGCCATGCCCTACTTTTAGTGCCGAGAGCAATCCACCAATCTCAGACCTATGAGCCGCCAGTCTGAGCATGTGACTTCACGGACTCCACCCCAACCCCCTTTCCACCTTTGCTCCCCAACCTTGAAGAAAAACCAGCTGTGGAAAGGGGAGCAGGGTAGGGGCCCAAAAGGGTCCACAGGTTTATAGATGGTAAGGTCGAAGGAAAGCAAGTCACAGCACACTTTGTTTTCAGGCTCGCCCCTCGTTAGGGTCCCCCAACTGCCTCGCCTGTCACCCATTGTCCGTGGGGGAGGGGAAGAGAGAGGAAAAA
This sequence comes from Thryonomys swinderianus, assembly GCA_004025085.1. NCBI lineage: Eukaryota > Metazoa > Chordata > Mammalia > Rodentia > Thryonomyidae > Thryonomys > Thryonomys swinderianus. The sequence goes on from PVIC010027532.1 coordinate 22,481, forward strand.
AAAACCCTGTTCTTCTCCACGGTCCCACCAGATAGACAGCTAGCGAGGAACCACTTGAAGAACCTCTCTTACCTTTTAGGAAAAAGACCTTATCCGATTGTCCCTTTTTTCTTGCAGAAGAGGCGGTACAGGGCAGGGCTTCCCTGTTCTGCCGGACATGGATCGCACCAGCGGTAAGAATGGCTGCCCGTGGCTGGTTGAGCCTGGGGCTTTTCTCGTAGAAGGACCCGCGGGCTGGTTGCTGGTTGGCCCACCCTGTCACGTGACCCCGAGGCTGGCAACGAGGGAAGGCGGTGCGCAACCGCCCAAATCCCAGAGTGGATGAGGATTTAGCCAATGCGGCTGCTACGCGCCAGCCTCCTACAGAGCCCTTTGCTGTTAAAGCATCTTTTTCCACTCAGTGATTAGTCTTGTACTGTTATTTTTGTTGTGAGTTTTGCTTTGTGGCGCCACCGTCGTTTCTCCCCTTCCTTGCTCTGGCTCTCCGTACAATTTCTGTCTCTTTCACATAGTGATTGCTTAACAATAGTTGGTAGAGGTTGAGGCTAGACATGAAACGATCTCGTGAGTTTTAAATGGCATGAGGTGTTTCACAACAGCTGCATGAAGATAGCGAGTTAGGGCTTGGAGTTTCAGCAACTACCTTCTAATAGTGTTAGCATAAACCATGTATGGTGACACAAGCGTATAATTCCAACACTTGGGAGGCTGAGGCAGGGGATCTCCACAATTGGAAATACCTAGCAGAACCCTGATTCAAAAAATTAAAATAAAAAATAATATATCAAATAAAAATAACATAAAAATAATATATCAAAATCCAAGTATTAGCGTGGATCACGAGAATATTTTAGCACCATAGCTATCTTCTGGACCCAAATGGATGATTTTGAATTTTTCTCTTTTGAGACAGGGTCTCACTTTGTAGTTCAGGCTGGGCCTGAGCTCACTATGTAGCCCAGGCAAGGCTTGAACTCTAGGCAAGCCTCCTGCCTCTGCCTCCCGAGTGCTGAGGTTACAGGCATGAGCCACCATGTGGGGCATTGTCGTGTGTGGTTACTGGGGTTGAATTTGGGACCATGCCCTTGCCAGGCAGCCCCTGGAACCACGGAGTTAAATCCCCACCCGATTTTGAATTTTTTTTTTTTGCTTTTTGAGACAGGGTCTTGCTTTGTAGTTCAGGCTGGCCCTGAGCTCACTATGGTGCCCAGGCAATCCGCCGCAAACTCAGCAATCCTCCTGTCTCTGCCTCCCGAGTGCTGGGATTACAGGCGTGAGCCACCACGCCCGGCATTGTGGTATGCGGTGTTGATTGTTGGTGGGCGTGTCTC
>PVIC010027533.1:0-23811 GCA_004025085.1 Thryonomys swinderianus
AAATCCTAGAAGTCACTTTTATGGTTATTTGATTATGCCGATTGGCTTGTCATATTTTTCTGGACCGAGATGGTAACTTTCAGAGAGACTTATATCATTGCCAGCAGGTGGGTTACTATAAATGGTCAAGATTTTATTGAAAGAAAAGTTCACATAAGTCTCAGTTATATTTTACAGGAAATGTAATGGAAACATGGCCTCATATTGAATCTAAACTCTCTCAGTATTGCCTTATTGAAAACATTATGTTTGAAATAGTTTAGTAATTTTTAAAGAGTTTTCTCCCTGTCTCCACTTACATAAAATGTACAACCACAACTTTTTGCTTTTTCTAATGGTTTTAAAGTTTAACTTAGACCTTCTAATACACCATCATGTTTTCACATCATGATAAATATTTAATGCTAATGGAAAATGGGAATATATTCTGAACATAACTGTGAGAGAAATCCTTAAAAAACAGGGAAAGGAGAAATTTAGGTTTCTAGAAGTATCTTATTTCTCAGGATGTTAGTGCCAAAGAAGCTGCTTTTATAATTCCTTATGATTCAAAATTACTAAGAATGCATGCTTAGTACAGGAAGTACTAAATTAGATGAAGCACCTGCTTTGAGAAATACCTTTTTGGGTCTAGAAGAGGATTTTGAATTAAATTCTAATGAGCCTTTGATCAGTGCCTAACCAGGGAGAGGATACAGACGTGTGAACTTGTGAACTTGTGAACTTTGTGACTTGAAATGAAGCCGTACTTTATTTGTGGAGCTGAAATAATTAAAGTACTTCAAAGTGTGGTGTGAGGAAGCATTGGAGGCCTTGCTTGGTCCTTTTGTCCCTATGCAGATCTGAGCTTTGAGTCTGGGATACATAAGGGCCAAGGCCTGACCTGCTACCTTCTCTTTACCCACTCTCTGGTACCTAGAGCTGATTTTATGAACTTCACAGTGCATTTGTTTTGAGCCTGACAAATTTATAGTGTGCCTCGGGATATAAATTTAATTGACTATCATTTCGGGCTTTGTCATTAGAAAGGTCACTAGAGAAATATACATAAGGAAATTCTGAGGTATGAAAATTGTCAGTTAACCTGAGCTTTTCATTTAACTGAGATTTTATTTTAAAGTCCAATTTCACTGTGCTATGCCAAAGGCCATTGTAAAATTTGATGGAGAAATAATTTTCTCTTTTAAATGATATAACATTTAATTGTAATTCTAATTATATTCAATTTAATGGTAATATTAAGGTCTATTTTAAATGGAGGACTAAGAGTCCTTTTTGCTTTGCTCCTTGGCAACAGTGGAATTGTGAAGCTACCAAGCTGAATGGCATTTGCAATTATGTGCTGGCCACTTACTATGCATTGGATGCTAAATTCATTGCCCTGACTGAGGTGAAAAAGAAGTTTAAATATATGCACTTCAATACCTGCATTTTATATAACAGAAAAAGAAAGATATAAAATGAAAATGTGGAATTATTTATTTATATTTAAATTATTTGTGTTTGGTCATTCACTGACATTTTCTTTAGTAATTATTTCCTAAAATTTGTGCAGAAGTGTTATTTATATTAATTTCTCCTCTTTTCTGCTATAATTGCTTCACTGACATTTTTCAATAGTTTTTTTCTTTCATGGATAACTAACTAGAAAGGAAGTAAATATTAATTTGCTGTCTCTGAAGAAACATCAGGATATCAACCGAAGGTTACATTCATTTATTCACATGTCCACATTTAAATTTTTCAATAAATATTGAATGCTACTTGCATATGTATAGTCTTTTGTGTATAAGCAAGATTAAAATAAGATATGTGGTACACATCTGCTTTTAAAGGATGTCAGAAGAAATGTCAGTCTTCTAGAATTTAACTAGAAATTCAGTAACAAGAAGAAAGAAACAAAGATACATAGTTAAAATAATTTAAGGCCAAGATAGACTAGTGGAAGACTTTTCTATATATGAGTGGAAAGGGTGCAGAAAAGATAGGGTATTGTGTTGTGCTGAAGGAGGATAGTCTGGGTGGGTCAGAGGAAACATGGAAAGATTTAAAAGAAATGGGATCCACATTAGCAAACCAAGAAATGCAGTGGGCAACAGAGGTAGAGTTGAGAGGATTTATGTGGAGTGAAGGAATTGTTCAAATGGAAAACAAAGTTGGAGCTGGTTTTGCAAGGCTTTGGTTTCTGGTTCTTTCAAAAATACTTCTAAAGAATGGCTGTACTGCACAAGACACTACATTTCTTACTGCCAGAAAATCAACAAAGCTTCTTGTATTTCTGTAGAAGATTAATAACTGCTTGATAAATTTTTAGATCAATTGTCTTTTTTAATAGATCACTGAAACTATAGGGAATGGGAGGCCTATTTTTCTGCTGTTACACTTTAATATCACTGCTCTCATTTTTAAGAAACTATTAATTGTCCCAATTAAAGATTTGATAAAACAGAAATGGGTTATGGTACAACTAGTTGTTCTTTTTTTTTTAATATTATCATCATGGGCTGGAGGATTAGCTCAGTGGTTCTGGCGCCTGCCTCGCAATTCCAAGGTCCTGAGTTCGATCACCAGAAACCACATACAATGCTGGGCGTGGAGACTCACGCCCACCAGCAATCAATACCACATACCACAGTGCCGGGCATGGTGGCTCACGCCTGTAATCCCAGCACTCGGGAGGCAGAAACAGGAGGATTGCTGAGTTCGAGGCTTGCCTGGACTACATAGTGAGCTCAGAGCCAGCCTGAACTACAAAGCGAGACCCTGTCTTAAAAAAAAAAAAATTATCATCGTAACAGTTACTTTTATAATGTTAACTTTATTTTAAAAAGGAACTTTATGTCTTTCACTTAAAAATCAAAGTCAAAAATTTTATTCTGATTCACTCCTTTCCCTTTTCTTACTTAAAAAAAGTTAAACAAAGCACTTGCTTAAAAATTACAGCAAAGTGGATATTGATGGGCCTTGGATTTCTTTTGGCTTGTTTTATCCCCTGTGGATGTCCTGTAGGGATTGCATCATCAGGAAATATTAGAAATATATAAACACATGCACTTGCATTCTGTATAGTCTTCCTTGTCAGGCTTCATCTGCTAATGGGCAGATCAATTCTCTGATGTATTTTAAGTCCATCTGGTGCTTTTCCTGTTTCTCTGATGTATTTACTCACTGCCATAATTTAGGTGTCAGGAACATGTTTTTCTGTCTTGAATTATCCATGTTTGTCATTCAGATTATTAGCCTGTTCATTAAATGAGCTTCCACTTTCATGCAACAGTGATTTGCTTCTACTTTTAAATCCATTTGGAAATTTTGAGATAAATTTCTAAAAACTGGCTATGGCCTCAGATTCAGATTATTCTTTATCTGTTCCTACTAGAGAGATACCATTGCTTCATATTTGTAGATCAAGAAGTTATGCACCGGGCTGGAGATTTAGCTCAGTGGTTCTAGCACCTGCCTGGTAAATGCAAGGTCCCTGTTTTGATCCTGGTAACCACACACGACAATACTAGGTGTGGTGACTCATGTCCACCAGCAATCAGTACCACACACCACAATGCCAGGTGTGGTGGCTCACACTGTAATCCCAGCACTGGGAAGCAGAGGCAGGAGGATTGCTGAGTTCTAGGCTTTCCTGGGCTACATAGTTATGCACCAAAATCACTTCCAGACCAGTCTGAAGAAAAAAACAAGCCAGTGGTGGGAAATTGATTAAGTAGGATCTTACTAATGTCCATCAAATAAGTAATTTATATGCACATTTAAAAATGTGAGTGAAATTTTGTAGAATTCAGGAAGAGCCATTTACTGAGGAAATGAGAAAGATTCATGAAGTCCATCTTTCCTTAATGATTGGCAGCTGTCTAAGGCAAGAAGTAAAATAAATGGAATAGATAGTGTGTTGATTACACATCTAGCTGACTTTTGAAGAAAGGGGGTCCTGACCATGAAAATGAGGAAAAGGGCCAATATGGGATATTCTAATCATAAAGACAGAGACAATCATCATAGAGATATCTCATGGAGTGATGAACATTGGAGAGGTGTAAGGATGTCCATGGGAAAAGATGCAAATTGGTTGAGGAGGCGAAGATTTATGGGGGCAGGAGTTAAGAGCAAAGGGAAGAACTGTAGTCCTCTGAGAGCTTCAAGTTACAGGCTAACAGATAAAAACAATGATGTGAAATAATTGCTCAAGGATACACTGGAGAATAAAAGCCAGTAGAATTACAGAAAAAATGAAGGACTAGAGAAAGAGGAGTTCTGGGTAATAATTTCTCTCCTTTTTTTTCCTTTCACAGTGCTGTGGATGGAGCCCATCTTTGCACATGGTAAGCAAATGCTGTACTACTCAGCATCCCCACCCATTAGCCCCTTAAGTGTACAGTGTGATATTTTTAACTATAGGCATAACATTGAACAGAATTTCTACAGATTTTTGCTTTGGGTGACTAAAATTCTATGGCCATTGAACAGTTGCTATACATTTCCCTTTCTCCCTGTTTTCTGGAACTACCAGTTTACTTTTGTTTCTCTGGGTGTGACTACTTTAGATAATTCATATAAGTGTAATCATTCAGTATTTGTCCTCTTGTGATAGACTTAGCCCACTTGACATGCTGTCCTCTGGATTCATCGATGTTGTGTGTCTAGTAGGGCTCGATTCCTTTAATGGCTGAATAATGTCCCGTTATAACTCTATACCATGTTTTCTTTATTTATTTGTTGTGGGACATCTGGGACATTTCTGTCTCTTGACTATAATGCACAGTGATTCAGTGAGCATGTGTTTGCAAATATCTGTTTGAGGTTCTGCTTTGAATACTTTTGGATATAAATTTGGACGTGGGGTTGCTGGATCATAAAATAGTTCTATTTTTAATTTTTTGAGAAGCTGATACTATTTGCATAGCAACTGAGTTATTTTACATTTCTACTAATAGTGGACAAAAATTCTAACCCCTCTCCTGTCTTGGCATGCTAGCTACTTTATTTGTTCTTCTTAATTTTTGTCTTTCATATAGGGTATGAGGTAATACAGCAGTGTAATTTGGATTTACATTTCCTTGATGAAACTCTATATTGAACACTTTTCAAACACCTGCCTGCCATTTGTTCCACTTCTTTGGAGAAATGTCTATTCAGGTCTTTCATCCATTTTAAAATTAGATTTTCTGCTACTGAACTGTAGTAATTCCTTACATATTTTGAATATCAACCCCTGACTAAGCTTATGGTTTGCAAACATTTTCTTTCGTTCTGTAGGTTGCCTTTTCACTCTTTTGATTGTTTTCTTTGTATTGCAGAAATTCATAGTTTAATGTAGCTCCATTTGTCTAGTTTGCTTTCATCCCTTTTGCATTTTGTGTCAAATCCAAGAAATCACTGCCAAGACAGTTATGAACATTTTTCTCTGTTTTTCTTTTCTAACAATTTTAAGTTCAAGTCTTTAATCCATTTGGGGTTGATTTAAGACAGAAGCCCAAGTAAGTTTTTATGTGTATATGTCCACTCTTCCTAGCACTATTTTTTGATGACAATAGCCTTTCCTCATTGCATATTCTTTTTTCCTTTGTGGAAGATCATTTGACCACATATGTGGGTTGATTTCTGGGCTATTTCTTTTTTTGGTCGATGTCTGCCTTCAGGACATAACTAATATATTTTTGAACTTTGTAGATTTGTAATATGTTTTCAAGTAAAGAAGTGAAAGGCCTTTAGCTTGGTTTTCCTTTCTCAAAATTGTTTTGATTAATGAAGGTCTTTTATGGTTCCATACACATTAGATTTTTTTTCTATTTCTGTGAAAAATGCCATTGAGATTTTAATAGGTAGAACATTAACTTTATGAATCACTTGGGTAAGATGGGCATTTTTATAAACAGAATTATTCCAGGCCATGAACACAGGATGTCTTTCCATTTATTTGTATCTTCTTTAATCACTGTTCTGTGGTTTTCAGTCTACAAGTCTCTCACCTCTTCCTTTTGATGTTATTGTAAATGTTTTTTCTTAATCTAATTTTAGACTTTCATTATTACTGTATAAAACATAACCAATTGTATACCTGTATGTGACTTTTTTTTACTCTAAAAAGATTTAGAGGCAAAGAAGAGAAAATCTCAGAAATTGCAAGGAACGGGTAGGGAGTATAAAGAGAGATGAATTATGACACAAAATCAGTGGAGATATGGGAGTCTAACAGGTAATATAAGCTGTAGTGTCATGGATAATCAGATTCAGGTCTTCAACAATGAGTTCATCCATCTTTCCTGAGTACCTGCTATCTACTGTGTGACGGGTACGGTGATGTGCTTTGAAACACAATGGTGAAAAGTCCAAGGACAGAAGGTGAGACTGAGAATCTGAATCTTTCAGGGATTTGGGAGAAATGTAGTAAAGCTGAAACACAGTGTCAGGTCAAGTCAATAGAAGGTTTCAAGCAGAGACAGGTCAACACTGCCACGTTCTGAAGAGATACTAGGTAAATTAAAGGAGCATGGCCACCTGGATTAGTGATAAGGGTGCCTCTGGTGACAATGACAATAGCAGTCCCAGTGGATTTATTTGGGGTCAGAGGTTATATTGTGAGGTTGTGGTCAGAGGTTGTATTGTGAGGTTGTGTATTGTGTGGAGTGGAAATAAGTGGGGAACTAAGCCAGAAGCAAATTAAGACCCTGAATACCTGAGAGCATTAGAAAGATAACAGGGCTAAGTTTATTTTAAATAATTTATTTTTCAAAATGATACAGAATTTAATGCACTTTGGAGTTAAAATAAATTTCTTGTATGCCACCAAATGGTACAGTTCTGCCTAAAAGCACTGTAACTCACTGACTTTTTTGTGCTTTTGATTTACTAATATAGATGACTTCACATTAAACATGTGTATTTTTGTCCAGCTTTGGTCACTACACATTTCAGGATCCTGATGGATTGAAAGTGATCCAAGAAGCCAGAAGTCAGGGGTAGTAGAGGACCTAAGTGTTAATTTATTTTTTTTCCTTTGGAGAATGCTTGAGAACATCTAAATGTTGAAGGAATGCAGTCCACAAAAAGCAAGAATTGGGTGTTGGGCTAGCTTTTTGGCCCTGCGGCGAACTATGTGAGATAAGAACTTCTGAGTATGAAGTTCATTTTGGCCCACAGTTTGGGGGTTTCAGCCCCTAACTGTGTGACTATTGCTTGGGCCTGTGGTAACATCATATACCATGGTGGGAACACGTGGCAGAAGGGGCTTCTTACCTCATGTCAGTCAGCAAGCAAAGACAGACAGGAAGAGGCCAGAGTTCCAGTATCACCTTCAAGGGGTTGCTCCCTGCGACTTAACATCCTTCCATTAGGTCCCATCTTCTCCAAGTTCCACCATCTCCAAACTGTCTCACAGACTGGTGACCAAGCCTTTAGCATGTGATGGGACATTTCAGATGGAAATGATAGCGAATATGCCTCCACTAAGGTGAAATTAATAAAGTGTATGACAAGTTGGAAAACATAAGACTGGGAGAGTATATGAAAGGACCAGCATCAGGAACAATGGCCGTACCCTGTGCAGAGGAATGACAGTGAGAAACATGAAAAACCCATTGAGAATGTAATGTGAAGCTGGCTTATTTTGCTTAACACGATAGTGTGTTCAGTTCCATCCATGTTGTTGCCATTGACACCATTTCATTCTTCTAAATGGCTGAATGATGTGCCATTACATACATATGCATATGTATGACACTTTTTTTTATCCATTTATCTGTTGATGGATACCCAGGTTGTTTACACAGTGTAGCTATTGTGAATTAGCCATTATAAACATAGGTTTCCATGCATCAAGAGCATATGTTGGCTTTAATTCTTTCAACTGTATATCCACTAGTGGTATAACTAGATCAAATGATACTTCTTTTTGTTTGTTTGTTTGTATTTTGGGAAACCTCCAGGCTAATTTCTACAATAGTTGCATTAATTTACATTCCTAATAACAACATAGGATGGTGCCTTTTCTTGTATACTTGCTGGCTTTTTTAAAAATATTTTTTGACGATAGCCATTCTGGCTGGGATCAGAAGGAAGCTCAGTGTAGTTTTAATTTGTCTTTCCTTGGTAGCTAAGGATCATAAGCATTTTGCATATACTTGATTAGCTATTTATACTTCTTTGAGAAGTGTCTGTTCAGTCCTTATTTACTTTTTGGGGAGATTAATTATTTTGTGCTTTTTATATTTTATAGATATTAATCTTCTTTCAGAAGAGCCAGTTAGCAGAGATTTTCTTTCATCCTGTAGGCTCTTTACAGTATTATTTTTTTTGCTGTGCAGAACCTTTTAATTTTATGTAATTCAATTTATTGATTCTTGGTATTATTTCCTGTGCTTGGAGTCCTGTGTAAGAAATCTTGATCTGTGCTGATGGCTTCCAATATTCCCCTTAAGTTATCTTCTAGCAGTTTCAAGGTTTCCAATTATACATCTAGAACTTTGATCCATTTTGATGTGATTTTCACTCAGGATAAAAGATGAGAACTAGCTCCAAACTTCTGCGCATGAATATCCAGTTTTCCTCACAACACTGTGTATTAAGCAGCTATCTTTTCTCCGATGTGTGTTTTTTACTCCTTTGTCAGAATGGAGGTAGCTGTGGTTGCATGGCCTTATTTCTGTGTCTTCAGTTCTCCTCCTGGGTCTACATGTCTGTTTTTGTGCTAATACTATGGGTTTTGTTGTTGTTGTTGTTATTGTTACTATCTATGGCTTTTTAGTATAACTTGAAATCTGGTACTATGAGTGGATTTGGCTTCTTGATTTCTTTCTCTATGGGTTCATTACTAGTAAACAGGATCACTATTGATTTTTGTGTATTGATTTTTGTATTCTTCTGCTTTGTTGAATTTGTTCATCAGATTTAATGTATTCTGGTGAAGTTCTTTGGCCTTCTATTTATATGACTTTTGTTGGGTTGAGGTAAGATCCTTTTGTACTGATTTTGTTCAGGATTTTTTTGTCATGAAGGAGAATTTGATTTTTTGAAGATCTTTCTTCACCTGTTGTGTTGGTCATATGGCTTTTTTTATTGGGGATCTAAATCTGGACCTTGTACTTGTGAGGGAGACACTGGAATCACTGAGCTAGGTCCCCAGCCTGATCCTATGGTTTTAAATCTTGATTCTGTTTATGTGGTGTAAGTACATTTATTCATTTACATATGTTGAACCATTGTTATGTCTGTGGAATGAAAACAACTTGTTTATAGTGTGAATGATTTTTTTAATGATGTCATTCAATCTGTTTGCAGAGATCTCTTTGAGGAATTTTGTATTTGTTTTCATCAAGGATATTGGTTTGCAGTTTTCTTTTTTTGTTGTGTCCTTATCTGGTTTTGGTATTTGGGTAATGCTGGGTTCATAGCATAAATTTGGAAGCATTCCTTTCTTTTTTTTTTTCAGTTGAATTCTTTATTTCATCAAAAAGTTTGGGAGCATGGTTGTTAGTTCTGACAAGATCTGGTAAAATTCAGCAGTAAATCCATCTGACCTTATGCTTTTCTTACTTGGTAGAGTTTTTGTTAGTACATTGATTGCGTTTGGTTATTATCTGTCTGTTTATATTTTCTTGGTTCAATTTTGGTAAGTCATAGGCATTTAGGAATGTATCTATGTCTTCTAGATTCTCCAATTTATTGGAAAATAAGTATTCAAAATAATTTCTAATAATTCTGTGGATTTCAGAGGTATCTCTTATCATTTTACCTTTTGTAATTCTGTTAATATGGACTTCTCTTTCTTCTGGTAAGTTTAGGTAAGAGTTTATCCATTTTGTTTGTCTTTCCAAAGAACCAAATTTTTATTCTTTGATCTTGTGGGATTTTTAGTTTCAGTTTCATTAATTTTTTTTTAAGAGTAGGAAAAGTTTATTGAGAAAGAAATCTTCTGCCTAGAAGGGACAAAAGAATAACCTAAAAGTGGGTGGACATTCCCCCCGCCCCGTTTCATTAAGTTTTGCTTTGATCTTTTTTTTTTTTTTTAAGACAGAGTCTTGCTTTGTAGTTCAGGATGGCCCTGAGCTCACTATGTAGCCTAGGCAAGCCTGGAACCCAGCAATCCTTCTGCCTCCCCTCCCGAGTGCTGGGATTACAGGCATGAGCCACCACACCTGGCAATGTGGTATGTGATACTGATTGCTGGTGGGCATGAGTCAGCACACCCAGTACTGTAAATGGTTACTGGGGAATCAAACCAGGGACCTTGTGCTTGTCAGGCAGGTACCGGAATCACTGAGCTAAATTTTAGGCCCACTTTGATCTTTATTATATTTTTTCCTTCTATTGATTTTGGGTTTGGTTTGCTCTTATTTTTATAGGATCATGAAATCCATCATTAGATTATTTATTTGGGATTTGGTCCATTTTTCTAACTATAAAATCAGCTCTTACAGCTCTTCTCCCAACAATTCCTTTTTGTTGTGTTCCCATTATCATTTGGTTTTGCAGCTTCTGAAATTTCTCTTCTGATTTCTTCTGTGATCCAAAGATTAGTCAAGAGTGTTTTATTTAATAATGTGTTTGCATAGTTTCTTTTATTGTTGATTTCTAGTTTCATCCCATTGTAATCTGATAGAGTTCATGAAGTCATTTAAATTCTTCTGTATTCATTGAGACTTGTTTTATATCCTAAAATACCATCTATTTTAGGGAAAGTTCTGTGATCTGTTCAAAGTAATACCTGCTATTATTGGATGAAGCATTCTTTAGATATGTGTTAAATCCATTTTATCTACAGTGTGGTTTAATTGATGTTCCTCTGTAGAATTATTTTGTCTGATTAGCCTGTATATTTGTGACTTTGGGCATATTGAAGTCCATCACTATCATTGTTTTGGAGTGTTTTTGCTATTTTATATAAAGAAGTATTTATTTTATAAAATTGAGTGTGTAGACATTCAGTGCATATATATTTATAATTGTTAACTCTTAATGGTGAATTGTTCCTTTTACCAGTATATGTTGACCTTCATTGAGTCTTCTGATCAATTGTGGTTTAAAGTCAACTTTTGTCAGATATAAGTATAGCTATTCCTTGTTGCTTTCAGGCTCTAGATGCTTGGAATATAACTTTTCATTATTCCATTTTTTCATTCTATGTATGTCTTTGCAGATGAAGTATTTGTCTTGCAGGCAACATATAAATATGTCTAATTTTTTGTCTGATCTGTTAGTCCATGTCTGTTAGCTGGAGAGTAAAGACCATTTACAATAAGTGTTGTTATTGAAATGTATATACTAATTTCTGTCATTTTGTTGTCTGACGTTCATTTCTGTTTTCCATTTACATTCACAGTGAGACTCATTCTTTTCCTTGGCTTTATGGCTATTGTGATCACCTTTTCTGTTTAGGATTCCCTTGAGTATTTTCTGCAATGCTGGTTTGATGCTATGGTTAATATTTAGATGCCCTCCCAAAGGCTAATGCACTCATAGGTGGGGCTTTTGCGAGATGTAGGGGGGTGTAATCATGGGGGTGTGATCCTTATCAGTAGATGAATTTACCATGGTGAAGTCCAGTCATAGGAAGTAGGACACTGGTGGCGTATCTTGGAAGGGTATATTGCTTTCCTTCCTCTGATGTCTCTCTACTTCTTGCTGCTATACCATGAACTGTTTCTCCCCTGTCATGCCCCTCTACTGTTCTGCCCTGCCTTGGAGCCAGCTGACTGTGAACTGAAACTTGTACAAAGTACAAGTCAAAGCAAAATTTTCCTCCAAGTTGTGTTGGGTATTTTGCACCAGGGAAGAGGAAAGAAACTAAGACATTTGGTGATATTAAATTTCTTTTGTTTATCTTCATCAGAAATCTTTAGTTCTCCTTTAATTTGGGAGGATAGCTTTGGAGCATAGAATAATCTAAGCTGGCATTTTTTTGTTGTTGTTAAGATTTAAAAAACTTCATCCCAAACCCTTCTGGCCTTTAGTTTTCATTGAGAAGTCTGCTCTTGATTGCTTTTGGTGGGTTTGCCCTTATAATAAATGGTTTGGTTTTTCTTTATACTTTTTTTCCTTCTTTGCTCTGAATTTTTGGCATTTTGACTATGATGTGTCATGGGAAGGTTCTTTTCTAATCATGTCTATTTGAGTCTCTAAGTGCCTTTATCTGGGTATCCATCTCATTTTTCAGGTTTGGGAAGTTTTCTTCAATAATTTTTTTTTTTTTTTTTTGAGACAGGGTCTCGCTTTGTAGTTCAGGCTGGCTCTGAGCTCACTATGTAGCCCAGGCAAGCCTCAAACTCAGCAATCCTCCTGTCTCTGCCTCCTGAGTGTTGGGATTACAGGCGTGAGCCACCACGCCCGGCTTTCTTCAATAATTTTAATGAACTGATTTTCTATGCTGTTAATGTGTATTTTGACACCTTCATTCAGGACAGTGATTCTTCAGTTTGTTCTTTGAGAACAAACTACTAGAGCTGCTGGTAATGTTTGGATTGTCTGTTGTTCTTGTTTTCTTGCTCATTGATTAATGTTGCTATGTGTCCACAGTGTCTTCAGATCCTTGTATACTTTGTTCTGATTTATCTTGCCTTACTGCAGAGACTTTAAATTGAGTTTTTAATTTTACTTCCTGTTGATTCTATTTGTAGAATTTCTGCTGGAAGCTTTTCTATAACTTCTCTTTCTTAAGTTGTTTTTCATGTCCTGCACTGTTTTTCTTAATTCAGATGCTTATTTATATCATCTCTGAGTTAATTAATAATTACAATAATTGATTAATTCACCTGCTCCGTTCTCTCTTCTTTGATCTCATTAATTATTTTAACTAGAGTTTTGTGAATTTTTATCGGAGATCTCATTGACCTCAGTATCTGTAGAATTAGCTTTTGAGGAGTTGAGAATTCGGAGGTGCACTTTTTTCACAATTTTTTTGTTCTGTAAAAAAAAAAATTTCAGAGCAAAATAATAATAGAGTAACTATAGATAACAGTGAGTTTAATTTTCAAAGTAATTGGAGTACAAGGTGGACAAAGGTTCTTACAGAGATGAAACAATTATAACAGCACAAAAATTTCTTTTCAAGGAACTAAGGAAAATCAGTAGTATAAATGAAATAAATTAGCATATATATTAATATATTTTTGAAACAATAGAATAGAATTTGGGAAATTATTTGAACTTCTCCCTTCTTCCTATTTATCTATTATGTTGCTCTTTATTGCATATAAATGCTCGATAAATACATGAAAAAAATGTTCAATATAATTGGTTATTGCAGAAATGTAAATTCAAAATACTCTTGGATACCATCATACCAAAGAAAGGATGGCTACCATCAAAAAATATACTAATAGCAAATGCTGATGAATATGTGGAGAAAAAACACACTTCTACATTGTTTGTGAGATGGTAAACTAGTACAACCACTATGGAAATCATTGTGAAAAGTCTTCCAAAAACTAAAAATAGAAATTCCATTTGACCCAACTATCCCCCTTCTGGGTATCTTCCCTGAAAAGTTAAAATCAGCCTATTACAGATACATGTATATGTCTGTAGCAGCACAATTTTTAATAGCTAGATCTCAGAAATAACATTTATGTCCATCATAGTTGAACAGATTTTAAATATGTGATATTTATACTCAATAGAGAACTAGAAGCAAAAAGAAATATAAACTTGAGGCATTTGTTGATAAATGGATGCAACTTGAGCATATAATTTTAAGAGAAATAAATTAGATGCACAAGTTTAAACATACATGGTTTCTCTTATATAAAAAACTAATATAGAGGAAAATAGTTAACAGGCAAATCACAGGCCACCTTACCACCTTCTTTTCTTATTATATTTGTGATCTGTGTTAAAGTTTATAGATCAGATGGGAAGGGTGGATCTTCTACTGTCACACAGATATCTGTTTGGTGAGTGGCTTTCTGTTTGTAATGTGCCCAGTTTTGAGTATATTCCCATGTGAGAGTTTCCCTCTAATCTTCTTTGAGTGCTATATTCAGCCCCTAATAGTTTTTGTTTGAGAGGAGAGAGTAACAGTCACTAATAAGAATGATTGAGAAGCCAACAATATATAATACCAAACAATGAAGAATTTGTTCTAAGAGACTTTTACTATTTTTCTATCCCATAAAAAGACAGATTGAGTAATCAAAATAGGCTAGAAAAACTAAATCTTAATGATATTCATTATTAACTCTGATCATATATAAATAGAGAAAAAGATAAAGTGATAAAAGACAAAAGATAACAGAGACCAAAGACAGAAGATTGGGGGATACAGCAAGCAGAGGAAGAAAGGGTATATAAATGTGAGGTGAGAATGGAATCCAATAGTTGAACTAACAGTGAAGTGGAGGTAGACATGTCCATGAAGCAATCCTTGATGTGGAAATATGTGACAGTATAACATTGAATATTGTAGAAGCAAGAGACAAAATGCAGTTCACACAGTTCTTTCCTCATGTACATATACAGAGTCTGTCCTAATAGGATGAAATAAAATACTGACAAGCAAAAAGAAAAAAAAAAAGAATTGTTAAAAAGAACATCCCAGGGGAGTCTGGCACCGTTGTCTTGAGAACACCGTGTTTAAGGACCTCTGGTTTACTCAGAACCACAGCCAGTGCGTGTAGGCCTTCCTCTACTAGGCCGGGTGTCCACCTGAAGAGAAGCCCGCTTCTCCTGTGATCTCTGCAGCTAGCGCTATCCTGCTCTCTCCAGCCTCTGCTGGCTGCTGCGAGCCCACACTCTCCAGCCACAATTCTAGTAGCAGCTGGTGCCAGAAAGGACACAGTCCCTGCTCCGAGCAAGGGAAGGGCTTTTCTCTACCCTGGGGCCTCTGGATTGCAGCCATCGTGGCCCTTGGAGTCTCTCAGAGCAGAGGTCCTCGCAGTCCTGGTGTCAAAGACTAATCAGAGGCAGCAGTGTCTGGTCCATGTCATTCTGCTACAGCCTTTGTCATTTAGCTCTGCCAGGACACCCTGGGTCTCTCTAGCTCCCGTTCCTGCCATGTCAAGCTGTCCCTTCTGTCTCTCTCTGTTCCTGCTATGTGGCATTTTATCTTTGTGGTTCCCACCTTATTGTCTATGTGTCTCCTGTCCCCACATCTCTCAGGTCCAGGGAGGCCTTCCCTAAATATTTCATTCTGGAGTCTGTTGCAGCAGAAGAATCACCTAACTTGCTGCTGAGAGCAGTGGGGGCTGAACTGGGCACTGGGCTGCCCCCATCTGTGTATGCTTCTGACGAGTTTGTACTTTACACACAGTGACGCGTCCTCCAGACCTGCCCTGAGCTGGGGCTGAGTTGTGGAACACTTATCCAGCCACCTCTGTCTCTGGATTTTACCTGTTTACTATCCTCTCCGAGCAGTATTCCAGTGACTGGTCTCCTTACTTATGTTATATCACACTTGCACTGACCTGTGGGAACATCTCAGAGTGATCGGTGAAAATGCTTTTGTCTCTAGTCTGCCAGAATGAATCATCTTTCATTTTTTAAAAATATAGTTTTTATTGTATATTAAATTATAAAATATTGGAGTTCAATGTAATAATTTCATCCATCAAGTGTATTTATTTACTTTTAGAGAAAATACATTGTGTTTTGAGGAATTTCTGTAATCAGTTGAAATAAAGTTATGTTACTAAGAAAATTTTAAATAAGGATCGGGATTTAGCTCAGTATTTCTAGCACCTGCCTCACAAATACAAGTTCCTGAGTTTGATCCCTGGTAACAAAAGACCAAACAACCACCCCAAACAAAAACAAAACAAAACAAAACAAAACAAAACAAAACAAAACAAAACAAAAAACAAACCTGAAACAGGACAAAATGAAAATTTAAAATAATAGCTGGAAATTTTTTAATGCTTACCACTTACCATCTAGCTGGACAAGTACTTCACAGTTGAAAATTTGTGGGTTAGCTACTATTCAGATAGTCACAATATAAAGAGGATCTAATTGTAAATCCCTACTCTTTGGAACAGTGATAGACTGTTAACTCTCTTCTACCCTGTAGAAAGTAGAGTCGAGCATGCAGGAATAGTTCCTGTAACCAGTTTTACTAGCCACTGTGCATCACAGAGTGAAGTACAACCAACCACACTGGACCACAAAGACAGGGTGCCAACAAAGATGAAGGGGTGTTTGCTAATATATTATAAAAACTCTGTACTAAGCTATAGTGTTAGTTAATGGGATGTTTTATAGGCAACCAATACATTGGTTGCCTATAAAGATAAAAGATAAAAATTTTAAAATTAAAAGATAAAATTTTTGGTGATAAGTGACAAGTATATAAAACATTAAAGTGATGCCATAAAAGTACCTGCTGAGATTAGGAATATAGCTCAGTGGCAGAGCATTTGCCTAGCATGAGCAAGGCCCTGGGTTCATTCTCCAGTGTGGAAAAGAACTGTAAAGATAAATAGTGAAATTTTGAAGAAGACAGTCTAAAAAGCGCTTTTAAGAAACTCAAAAGCACATGGATGGCATTTTGTGCCTTGTGAGCCCTGGGGTTATCTCTAGGAATGGTCCTCTGGCTTCCCCTCTGCATTCTGTCCACCTCTCTGGTGACCCCTGTTCTCTTCTCTGCCCACTCAAAGGCCATATACTGTGAAGTCACACTCTAGTGTTCCCTCCACTCTGTCCCCCTTTGCACAAACATGCCTGAGTATCAAGAGTGATTTTAATTCAGCCTCCAAATGGGAAACATTATATCCTATTAATTAGGCATATAACATTTCTGCAAAGAAGGGTTTACTGTTTCCACTTCATTTTACAGTTGACAGAACTGAAACTGAGAGTGTTTTTTTTTTAACCCCCAAATCTAACTCACAGTAACTAGTCTCAGATTCTTGCTTATTGAATCAGAATCGTATCCTTTTCATAGAACCATATTATCTAGATATTTAATCCTCCTAGGACAGCTTGGTGGCACAATGTGAATTGCTTCATTGGTCTCATTCATTCAGGTCATAATTCTTTGCTTTGACAGGTAAAGATGCCGAGCTGTAAAGAGTGATGGAAACAGTGTGTGAGTACAGGTAAGGGCACAGATGGCTGCTGAAAATTATAAAACGAAGGTGCCAGTGGTTATGAAGAATCATACCCAAGGTGGACCTGGTCTGGCTCTTTTCAAACAATGGAAACTTATGATGAATATATGAGTGCGTGATGTCCTTGAAGCTATATGTTTACTATCACATTACTATCAAATGCTTTTGTTATCTGACAACACCGTAAGGTGTCAATAGGTTGCGTTGTTACAGGATACATATGGAAAATTAACACGAATACAAAGCATAATGAAAAATCACTAATGTAATAGTGAGTTTATTTAGGGTATAAAGGAGCCCACTAAAGGATTTGGACTCTGACGTTTTGTTGCTGAGTTTTCTGCTTTTACTTTTGTCCTGTAAAGCAGCACAGAGACTAAAAAGGAAACCAGTGACAGGTACGTTCTCTTTTCTTTATGACAAGGAACAATTTTTCATGACTTCTATTGTTCATAGCAACATTGAAACTTTTTCTGATAAGCCATTGCAAAATTACCACATAATACAAATATATTAATTCAAAAGAAATTAATGTACTATCATTATAAACCCTTAAATTGTCTAGTGGATCTTTTTCCATCCTTTTAAACAAAATCAAGTGTTCCTTTTCTTTTACTGTCAGGCATATGATTAGCAAGTTAGTGAGTCACACAGTTCTGCAAGTGTCCTCAGCAAACTCATGCCTTCCTTATATACGCCTCTTGCTTTCCATCTGAAGCAGCTGTGTAGATATCAGTTTTTGACTGGTAAGTCTTATTTTATATATTCTTAATTCAATAAGTATTAAGTAATTTTAAGGTAAGAAAATCTGCATTAATGTGTCTCTCTAATGGAAAGATAAAATGTACCAACTCAGTAATTTGTAAACCCCATGGAAGTTAGTTACTTTATGAGATTCAATTTTCTCATAAAAATAGCATAATAGTTTTTGCATTAGGCCAAGCATTTTTATAATTATTGTGACCTTACATTTGGCAAAGAGTTTCCAGATATGATACCAGAAGCACAGTTCATCAGGAAACATGACTAAATCTGACCTCTGGTATTAAAGCATAAAAAATAAGAAAGACTGTGATAAAATATTTGCAGATCATATAGCTGCTAAATTATTTATATCAATAGTATCTAAGTAATCTGGCAGAATTCCTTAGAATATTTGCTGGGAAAGTTATTGACCCCCATAAATATTTTGGTATTTGAAAGGACAAGATAGTTTATTCAACAAAGTAAACTTCAATATAGTTACTAATTCTATGTATATGTAAGCATGTGCATATATTCTGTGTGCATAGTTTAATAGTCCAATGCTAATGTGCTATTACTTCTTTATTTCTGTAATAATACTAATAGTGAAATAATGAAAAGCATCTTAAGACTTATTACAAACGAGTGAGTTCTTTTTAAGGAAATGAAATTGGGAGATCTTTTATTATAGTGTGGACCACAGCATCTTCACTCTGTGACTTAATGAATGATTGCTATTGGTAGAAGGATCAATTATACAATCTCTTTGAGTGTCCTTCAGGGTTAGGGGTTAAGTAATTTCTGTGATTAAGAAAAAAATGTTTATCAAAAGGCTGAGGATTACTCATTTTTCTTTTATTGTTGATTGTTAATGGTAAGAGGAATAGAAAATTTGAAAGATATTGCATGCAAAATTAAGAATTCTTTTTTAAACAATTTAATTTATTGGTACATTATATATACACATCACAATTACACTCCACATTGAGAATTTGTACCAGTATATGACATAACTTAATTCTCGTTTTTCCCCTTCCCCTACCCACCCTAGAACCTCCCACCCCTATATACACAAGCTTTGTTTCCTTTTTTCATCAATTATTTTCTTTTCCCTCCTATATACCTCTAAGCCCTATTTCCCTTTGAATATTTACTATTCACAATATCAATCTTGCATTCTAGAACACATTTACAACTTTAGTTTTTCATACGAGAGAAAAGTTATGACATTTACACATTTGTGACCTATTTATTTCACTTATAAGTATGTCCTTAAGGAATGTCCATTGGAGTATAAATGACTCAAGCTCATCATACTTTGTGGCAGAATAATACTCCATTTTATAAAAAAACCCCACGTCTTCTTTATCCAGTCTAGAGTTGATGGGCATTTGGGTTGTTTCCAAGATTTAGCTATCACAAACTGAGCTTCTGTAAATATGGGTGCATATATGCTGCTGTGATATGAATCTTATAATTTTTTTCTTTTCTTTTCTTTTTTTTTTTTTTGGAGATAGGGTCTCGCTTTGTAGTTCAGGCTGGCCCTGAGCTCACTATGGAGCCTAGGTAAGCCTCAAACTCAGCAATCCTCCTGTCTCTGCTTCCTGAGTGCTGGGATTACAAACGTGAGCCACCACACCTGGCAATCTTATAATTTTTTTGTATATATCCCCAGCAACAGGGTCAAAGGGGACCTCTAATCCTAGATTTTTGAGGAATCTCCACACTGATCTCTGTAATGGTTGTACCAGTTTACATTCCCACCAACAATAGAGAAGTGTTCCTGTTTCTCCACAACCTTGCCTGCATTTGTTGCTGGGTAATTTTGAGATAGTAGCTATTCTTTGTGGAATGAGATGAAATCTCAGTGTTGTTTTCATCTGCATCTCTTGAATGACCAGTGATGTTGAGCATTTCTTCATATACTTCTTAGCTGCTTTTACCTCTTCCTCTGAAAAGTGTCTGTTTATTTCAGATGCACATTTTTGAACTGGATCTTTAAATTTGGGGGGACTGATTTTTTTTAAAGCTCTTTGTATATTCTAGATAGTAGCCCTTTATCTTAGGAACTACTGGTAAAGATTTTTTCCCATATTGTTGGTAGCCTTTTCACTCTACTGGTGGTTTCTTTTGCTGTGCAGAAGCTTTTTAATAGGTTGAGATCCCATTTGTTGATTTCATCTACTAGATCTCATGCTATAGAGGTTTTTGTTCATGAAGTCTTTCCCTAAGCCAATATTTCCAAGAAGGAATCCTTTTTTCCTTGAGTTATATTTTATTATGAAATTAATTCCTGAGAGACATTAAGAAGAGCTAAGTGTTGACATGTATAACAAAAACATAATCTTGGTAATTTTCTGTGATTTAAATCTAACAAAGATAGTGATTTATTAACACCCAAGAGGCAGCTTTGGGAAGCATTAAAAGTCATTCACAAGGTGAGAAGCTGGGGTCTGAATGTTACTGGTTTTTATGGAGATGTATCTCTCCAAAACCTCATGTGGTCATAGGTGAGCTTTTCAGAGGTGGCTAGATCCAGAGTGTATGATGCTAGGAAAAAGGGGGTATGGTTCTGGATTAGTCCACTAATTTATTTAGTGTTGTTCTGGGTGTGGATATTGGTAAGGCCCAGTGTGGATGTAGGTGACACGACCCAAAAGGCTTGTAGCCTACAAGGGCTTAAATGCAGAGGGAGGCTTACTGCTGCTGCTTGGTGCCTTGCTTTTTTCTGCCTACCCTGCCATGGACTGTTTCTCCTCAGCCCTGCTTTGGAGCTAGTCAGTGATGGGCTGAAACCTCTAAAAATTGTGAGCTGTATTCAAGATTAAGGATTCTTTTTGCCTTGAGTGGTATTTTACTTACAGAATTAATTCCTATGAGATGTTAAGAAGGGCTAAATATTGACATATATAACAAAAGTATAATCTTGGCAATTGACTTAAGTCTAACAGTGATTTACTAAGACATAAGAGGCAGCTTCAGAGAGCTTTAGAAGTCATTCTCAGTGTGAGCAGACAGGGTCTGATAACAAGACATCTGGAGAACTCTCCACTACAGTGCATGTGCTTCTAGAAGACTGTGCAGGAGGCAGATGGGTTAGCATCTTTCGTGTACCAGGCCTCCTCTTTTAATCACTACTCTTTCTGCTTGCCTAATTTTTCAAAAAGTGGCTGTAATAAAGGCTGACAGTAACACCTCATTATTCTCCTTGGGAGAAAATCCCTGGTGTTCTGTGTGTGTGACAGAATGGCAATCCATGAGAAACACTAGAAATGTGTCTGGAGTCGACTATTTCTTCTGGTACAGCTGATGCTGTGCACATCAGTGCTGTCCCTGACATCACTTTCTCATGCTGATAAACTTGCATGGGAAGCATCTGTGCATCAGTAACTTCCTCACAGCAGCAATACATGTCCTTAGCAATGATCCTAATTCCTTCAGGAAAGGGCACCTTAACAAAATTAGGTAGGACATCTATTCTATGAAATTTGCATGCATTCTAGAAGAATGGAAGAACATTTTCTGGCCTGAAGCTCCTTTGTATGTAAATTTCCGGCCATGTGTAGATACGCTGTATACAATGAGTAGGAATAGCCGATTCAGCTAAATTGTGAGGGTAACATAACAGGGCCTATCAGTCACTATGCTTTAATTGCCGAAGGTAACAGTCACCCGAGGCAGGAATAAATTATGCCCAATTGTTAAGGACATTATGTGCCTTATCAGCTGGTCAGCAACAAGAGACCAGGATATATGGACCATTAATCTGTACGGGAGCAGCTGTTGCAATGTCCCTTCCAGAGAGCAAGTGGGAGACCTCTTGGCCTACCTTGTCAATCATCAGCAAATTAAAAACAACTTCACTGGCATCTTCTGTATTGCAGGTCATTTATTTAAAAAGAAGAATATTAGCCTAGATAATAGATGTCTGTTACTTTCAAAATCAATAAAAGTTTCAGAGCCTTTCTTCTCTATGGTTTCTTTTATTCTGTAATTGTAGCACTTTAGGGAGAAAAAAAAGCTCAAGGATAGGTGATTCTTCAAGCTATCATAAACCTTTATTCTTTATTTTCCTGTATTTGCTTGATTGCTTTTGTATTTTAGCTTCGATTCTAAGGGGGTAAAAAACCAGTTAAAATTACAACTAAACAAATACATATTTTAAGAATGAAGACTGATGGAAAGTATAGTGGGGAAAAATGATGAAACCAAGGAGTTGGCTGCCAAATTCGTTCTTGGAAAGTCTGTATGTTTTTCAAGTCCGAGTTTTCAAATCACATTTTAGAAAGTTTCCCACATAATTTTATACTAGCACAGACCAAGACAGCAGTGATTCAAACTGTCTTTGAGATGAAAACCACCAGATGATGAGAAAATCCCTAACACTGCCACAGAAGGAAATTCATCATGAAGAGCCCACTTCGTTATGCAGCAAATCATATCATCGAATACGTGCCTACCCATGAAGACCTAGAACATCACGATTTTCTTTTAGTTTTATTTCTTATTGTATCATTCAGTCAGTAGATGGCATAGTACCAAAAACTTGTTAGGTAAAATAATTGGTTCTGGGGAATGCTTGGAAGGCAGATCATGTTTCTAATGCACTCTGAGCGAAGGAATTGGCAAAACGAATTTTAGTAATACATGTTGGCTAAGTGTACAAAGAAAACAATGAAGAGGAAGATCGGTTGTTTCACATGCAGGAAAAGGTTGTGCATCACATGATTGTGATTCAGCTAAGAGCTGAAGCCGAGCCCTGGGTGACTTTTAAGTCAACTCCTCCTGGAGAGAACATGAGTGTTTCCAGTGAGAATTTGGTTGAGAAACATGTGGAGGGTAGCAGAAATTGGCAAGATACTCCCTAACACATTTCCTGTTTTACACATATATAAAGGATGACATGTCCCAGTTTCTTGCAGTACTTGGGTTCATGAGACCATTTCAGGAAGGTGTAAGATAGCCGAGGTGATAGATGTCTTTTCCAGGCATTGAGATAGTTTGTGTGAGGGTATGCAGGCTCCTTTCTTTTGTAGGAAATGAATGGATGGCAAATCTGTTGCTTCTCTTTTGTTTATTCAGTGGCAGTGGGGATTGAATCCAGGGACTTGACACAATCTATATTTCCAGTCCTGTTATTTTATTTTTAAAGTTTTGTGACAGGATCTCTCTAGGTCACAAAGTTGCTCAAGCTGGACTCAAACTTGCAGTCCTCCTGCCTCAGTTTTTCCAGTGTACTGAGACAGTAAGCATGTGGCATCAAGTTGGGTTCCCTTTAAAAAAATTTTATAGTAAAAAATTTTTATTGTGATTATTTTAGTACAGTAGAGTTTCACTCTTTTTTTTTTTTTTTCTTGCTTTTTGGAGACAGGGTCTTGCTTTGTAGTTCAGGCTGGCCCTGAGCTCACTACGGTGCCCAGGCAAGCCGCCGCGAACTCAGCAATCCTCCCGTCTCTGCCTCCCGAGTGCTGGGATTACAGGTGTGAGCCACCACGCCCAGCATTATATGTGGTAACCAGGGATCGAACTCAGGTCCTTACGCTTGCGAGGCAGGCGCCGGCACCACTGAGCTAACCCTCCGGCCCTCACTCTTTAGTTTTTTTTTTGAGACAGTGTCTCACTTTGTAGTTCAAGTTGGCCCTGAGCTCATCATGTGGCCCAGGCTCTCCTCAAACTCACAGCAATCCTTCTGCCTCTGCCTCCTGATTCACTCTTATTTTAAATTTTATTCCTTCTGTTACTACCAGGATTTGCCGTGCTTTCAGTATGTGGAAAGTAAAGGGAAAATGTATAAGTCACAGGGCTCAAGAAGTTAACTGTTGGTCTGGCTTTTTAAAAAGTAGGCTGAGAACCTGGAGGATATACTAATAAGTGAAATCAATAGATCACAGATAGACAATTTCCAGATCTTCTCTTTGGCATGAACACCTGTAGATGCAAATGAGTTCTAGAAAGTAGGACAGCTTTTATAGAGTGGAATATTTCTATAGGAAACTTGGTGTGGGAATGTGATGAGGGG
>PVIC010027534.1:9868-23895 GCA_004025085.1 Thryonomys swinderianus
TCTCTCTCTCTCTCTCTCTCTCTCTCTCTCTCTCTCTCTCTCTCTCTCTCTCTCTCTCTCTCTCTCCTTTCTTTTTAGATGGAGTCTCACTTTGTAGTTCAGACTAGCCCTAAGTCACTATGTAGCCCAGGCTAGTCAACTGCTGAACTCACAGCAATCCTCCTGCCTCTGCCTCCCAAGTGCTGGAATTACAGGCCTGAGCTGCCATGCTCAGGACCACTTGTTCATTTTGTTTGTGCAAGAGGATATCATTGATGCAATGGATTAGTGTGGTGTTCTCTGATGTATCCTGGCAGTTTTCACATTTCTTTGGACCTTGGAAGCAAAGTTTAGAATAAACATAGACCTTCAAAAACATTACATATGAGTATCATCTTATCTAGTTCTGTGAATGTGAGCCCTGTCTAATTACTTTGCTAATAAGAGATTTTATTTCTTAAACAGGTGATTGCCAGCTATGCATCCAAGGAATTCCTCCTTGGTTATATTTATGACTATTTCATGCCTGGCACAGAAGCAGTTATTAGGGCAACTAATTAATTAAGCCTATCTTCCATTTTTCACCATAGTCTTCTCATGGGTTTGTATGGGAGGATTAAATAGATACGTGATAGAAAATATCATGTGTGAGTTCTTAGAATTTGTATATTTTATTATCCCATAATAAAATATTGGTTTTGATTTACTATATCAGTCAATTTCAGATGTTCTCACTTGGACTTTCCTATTGTGCTAAATCATGCTCTATAGGTAAAAAATGCATTGGTAGATATTACTTCAAACTATTGTTATAATAATTCCAACACTGCACTTATGTGCTGGATAAATAACCCCCTAATAGTGTTCAGGTTCAACCCTGTAACTCTGTTTTGTATTTTACCCATAAGTTTATTTATTTATTTAGTTTTTTTACTGTGATGTAGGTACATTTTATATATAAATCATGATCACACTCAACATTGAGAATTTGTACCAGTATATGACATGACTTAATTCCCATTTTTTCCATTCCCTTATCCACCCTACAACCCCCCACCTATATAAACATGAGTTTGTTTCCCTTATTTTTTACCAGTATAATTTTTTCTTTCATCTCATTATTTACACCTATCCCCATTTCCCTTAGGATATTTTTCTATTTTACAGTGTCTATCATATATTCTAGGACTTATTTAAATTCTAAGTTTCTGCTACCTGAGAAAAGATATGGTATTTATATATCTATGACCTGTGTATTGCACTTATTAGTATGTCCTTAAGGTACATCCATTTGAGTATGAATGACTCAAACTTATCATTCTTTATGACAGAGTAATACTCCATTTTATAAAAAGGCACATCTTCTTTATCCAGTTGAGATTTAATGGGCATTTGGGTTGTTTCCAAGATTTAGATATCACAAACTGAGCTGCTATAAATGGACACATGTATGTCACTGTGATATGAATTTTTAATTTCTTTTGTATATATCCCTAGCAGGGGGCTAAATTCATTTATTGTCTGGTATGTACTAGCCCCCAACCCCAATAATGCATAATTATGCTTTGGGATACTACATATCAATGTCAAAATATTTTCCTTACATTATTCAAAATGTTTACATACTTCTTATAATATAGTCAAACCAAGTGAATAGTTTTGAATTGTTTGAAAAGGAACTAAAATATATCATCACATCACTATATATATATATGTGCCATGGTATTTGAGAGTTTCCAAAAAATGTGCCATTTAAATCAATACCTTTCAAATATGAAAACTAATTTAACTGAGCAATTAACAACAATTATAACTTTATATTGAAACTACTATGGTTTTATCCCTTCACTATTTTTTCCTTTTTTTTCTACTTTAGTAGGACATGCTTGCAGTATAGATGATTACATTAACTGTAAGAAATTAGTACAGATACATAGCACATTTCATTTTTTCCCCTTCTTCCTTCTATCCTCTTTTTTTTCCAGATAGACTAACTTATTTAAGTGGCTATAGTAAATAAATTAGAAATTATAACTCATAGTTGTCCATTTTACTTCAAATCTGAGTTTTCTGTCTCAGACACCTGCCAAAGTGGGCTCACAGTGGCTTCCCATCTGCCCCATGAAGATCTGCCTTAAGGTTCTACATGAGGATGGGATAAAACTGTACTGGATTTCAACCTTCACTTGCCTTGGCTTTCATAGTTTACTCTTAGAGACACCACTGCACTCTATCAGTCATTTCCAAAATTATCTGCACATGAAACCACTTAAATACTTCTCTTCCCTTGTCCGTCATCAGAGCAATTAGTATTCCGGCTAGTGGTGGATGTGTTCTGCACTTTATCCTACCTCTTCACACATAAGAATGAGGCCATCTCTATGAGTGACTCTTCCTCATCACTTGACCATAGAGTGAAGGAGTCTTGTCACATTCTTGCTATAGCACTTATAACAGTCCTAAGGAATGACCTGGCCAAAGTTGAGCAAGTACTTATGCTATGCCTTTTTGGGGAATCCCTTTGAACTGTCTTGCAGCCTAAGGAAAATACTCACTCTTATTATGGAATGGGGGAGGAAGCTTTTGCAAGTTCTGGTGGTTTGATGTCATTTGCTGAACAGATGGTCTCCAGGGCATTATATACATTTTTAACCCATGTTTCATGGTGTTCCATTTTCATAACCAGGGCCATGGTTTTTAACAAAATAGATACAACTTGGTTGAGATTCAAAAGTCCCACTACTCTTTCAGGTCTTTAGTTTCTTGCTATGTTGGATGTAGTAACTTACCTCTTGTCAGTAGTCTCATTGTCTCATTATTTCTCGGCAAGCCATTAATGGAAATCAGGAGCAATCTTTCAATTCTCACATAATTATGTAAATAGTTTCCCCCATATATTCTAAATCTCTTTGTCATTGGAACTATGCTGTCCTCAACAATGGCATATTCTTTTCTGTTTAGAGATTATTCCAGGTAACCACTAGTGAAAGCTTTAGGCTTTGTCTTGTCAAGGGATTACTCTGGTCCCCTTATCCTTTTTGCCTATTGTACTGTGAATGAATTTAATGCTAATTTCACATTTTCCAGGATCACTAATGCTTGAGTTCTCTAAGAAGAAGCTGCTAAGTGGGTATTATGTATATAAAATTCATTTAAGTACCTGAAAGTAAAAATGCGGCAAAGACATAGGATGTGATAGATGGTGAGCGAATGAATTCACCAGGTTGTAATGCAGGTCTGACCCTCACGAGTGAGGGAGAGGATTACTGTATAAGAAGTGTCTCAGACCAGCCTACACAGCTAAGAAAATTTTGATTAGTCTGTTGAGAAGTGCTTGGGCCAAAACTACTCGACAGAATCATTCTCATCCACATAGGACTAGCTCAGAGGAACACTCAGTATTTTCTAGGGCCAGCTGTGGAAAGCACAGCCTCAGTAACACACAACTCTCATATTCTGAGAGTGTTTAATACCCCCATCAATATGGAAAAGTTTGTTTAAATTGAACCAAGAAGAAATAGGCATTTGTTCATTAGGAGACTGATCCAGTTTGTATAATGCTATACAGATGAGTACAAAAGTTTATATACTTTTTCATAATTACATTATACACCATTAAAAACAATAAAATTTGAAATGGGATAAAAGATTTTTTTTTTTTTTTGAGACAGGGTTTTGCTTTGTAGTTCAGGCTGGCACTCACCTCACTATGTAGCCCAGGCAAGCTTTGAACTCAGCAGTCCTCCTGCCTCTGCCTCCTGAGTGCTGAGATTACAGGCGTGAGCCACCACACCCGGCACTGTAGTATGTGGTATTGATTGCTGGTGGGTGTGAGGCTCCACGCCCAGCATTGTATGTGGTTGCCGGGGATCGAACTCAGGACCTTGCGCTTGCGAGGCAAGCGCCGGAACCACTGGGCTAACCCTCCGGCCCAATAAAAGATGTTTTAAACAATATTCTGAACTAAATTGATAATATCTCAACAAAACAAACACTGATATTTTATAGCCTCACTTTTCAAAATTAATGTCTGTTTTGACAGATCTTACTACATTAAAATCTTATTTGTAAATTTAATATTGTTTATTAATTAAGCTCATTGGTAGAATTAAGATACATGGAATGATCACTTTCATCATATGAAATTTGTACATGTGCATTCTATAACTTGATTGTTTCCCATTTTCTTCCTCTCTCTTCAACCCTTCTTCCCTTCCTTATTTACGAAAGCTTTGTTTCCATTTTATCTTTCTTTTTTCTTTTCCCTTCCTTTTACCCTTCCCTCTTCTGTGTACCCTTCCCATTTTAACTTTTTCCTTGTTTCACAATGTCTGTCATACATTCTGGTCTTTTTTTTAATATTTTCAATTTCTCACACCAGATAAACAAAGCGATATTTACACACGAGTGCCCACCGTATCCCACTTAAGAGTACAGTCTCAAGATGCATCTGTTTGCCTATGAATGTTTCAACTTTACTCTTCACTATGACTGAGTGTTGCCCATTGTATGAAACCCCACATCTTTGTTCACTCAGTGCTTAATGGTCATTTGGGCTGTTCCTAAGATTTAGCTGTTGCAAACTGTGCTTCTTGTAAGCATGAGAGCCCATATGTCATGGTGGAAGGACGCTTTTAATTCTCTCAGGAAAATACCAAGAAGAGGGATAGCTGGGTCAAATGAAGCTTCTATTCCTAGTTTTTTGAGGAATTTCCACATGGTTGCACCAGCCCACGCTCCCACCAACAAGGGTGCAGGGTCCCTTGTCTTTCACATCCCCACTGCATTTGTTATTGGTTGATTTCTGGACAACAGTCATTCTTTCTGGAGTGAGGTGGAATTTCAGTGTTCTTTTAATTTGAATTTCTCAAGTGACATTTTCTTTTAAATCATGTTTGATTACTGGTAGTGTGTCTTGGACAGAATTCATGTTTGATAAAACATTGAAATGTCGACCCTGAGATCATTCACATGCCAAGAATTGTGGAAAATTGGAGACACTTATTGCCTGGCAGCTACTGAATTTATTGAGAACACAAATCAGATTTTATCAAAAGCCCCAGTATATTTTTACCCAACACTTTCTTGTTTTATTTCATTTTATATATGACAAATATGTGTGTATTTTTGGCTAGTACATGTGTGCAGTACATAATGATCATGTTCCTTGTGTGGAGTTGGTACATATGCACAACACATCTTAACTCACTTTTCCACTCCCTTTTTTCCTTTCTCCATCTCTCAATTCCCTTTCTATTGCTTGATATCTATAGGAGTAACGTGAAATAAATAAGTGAGATCTTTATGTTTTTTTTTTCCTGAGCTAAGTCCTAAGTACAATAAAATATGGAGCTCAAACCTTCAGGCTACACATTTCTCTGGGGGAAGCGCAGGGTCTGGTCTCTGGCAGAATCATAGACCCGTGTTCTGCCGGCTGAGAAACTGGCTACACTGTGCAAACAGGGTTGTACTTTCTCATTCTGTTGTCACTCACTGTTGCTGTTCTGACACTTTTGCCTTCTGAGCTTTGTAGAACTGCCCAGAGGATTTCTGCAAAAACCCAAGATTCAAAAATACATTTTTTATAAGTTCCACTGTTTGAGAGTTAAACTTCTAAGACTACTTTAGAGGTATCATTAGAATATTGTACTTTTAAAAAACTATCTTGTATCATATTCACTGTGGCTTTAGTATATTTAAGTAATTTGTGAAGTCACAATTCAAACCAAATTTTGAAAGTTTCTTACACGTTTTCTACCAATGATTTCCATTTACTAGCTATTTGGAATGTAATAAGAGATTAAGATAGTTTTTTTAAAAAATATTAAAATGGGGCAGAGGGTTAGCTCAGTGGTTCCAGCACCTGCCTCACAAGCACAAGGTCCTGGGTTGGATCCCAGGTAACCACATACAATACTGGGTGTGGTGACTCACGCCCACCAGCCATCAATACCACATACCACAGTGCCAGGAGTGGTGGCTCACGCCTGTAATCCCAGCACTCGGGAGGCAGAGACAGGAGGATTGCTGAGTTCGAGGCTTGCCTGGGCTACATAGTGAGCTTAGAGCCAGTCTGAACTACAAAGTGAGACCCTGTCTCAAAAAAAAAAAAAAATTACTGGTATAATAATGATAAGGATTTGTTCTACATTTAAAAACGAAATTTGACTTAGAGGGATTTACAGCTTGCAGGAAAATGGCATTTTGTGACATGGAAAATGTCATGACAACACAGTTGGTTTTATTAACATATAGTTTTTATCTCATGTTGTGATCATGTCTGGATTAGAATGATAATTACATCAATGAAGTTTATCAAGAAACTATAAAATATAGCTGGTTATAATGTGAAGACAAATGTAAAATGGTGAACTTGATCATTTTTAATATGTTAAAATGAGAGGGAATTTCTGAGATCATTACCTTGGGGCCGAGGGGAAAGAATGTAGATGAGTGAAAGTATTTTGACATGTAACATTTTAGTATTAGTGTATCTTTTTGGCTATCCATTTTGGTTTCACATAGCTTCATGGTGAATGGCCATGAACATTTGAAGAAACTCAACAGTCCTTTAGAAATGCCACCCTCTGCTTATTAAATTACCATTCACCCTGTCTGTGGGCTCCCAGAGGTTAAGTTCTTTGCACTGTCTTTCAGCCCTGTTTTTGCCACTTCCCATTCCTCTTCCAGGCCTTCGTGGCCCACGTTTAGTGTTTCAAGGGACCAAGCCTATTTGAATTCTCTATTTTTTTTTATCATGACATATTAATTATGTACATTTAGGAAGATTTTACAAAGGACATACCAAATGAGTGGTGAAACATTCTAAGCAATATTTTACTTTGGGAGGTGGATGGGAATATAAATACAATCATGTACAAACACAATCTATCATGCTTTTGTATAGTTTGGACGTGTCCCCCAGGGTTTATGCACAGAAATTTAATCTCCATTGTGGAGTAGTAAAAGGTTGTGACCCTGACTATGGTGTTTAGAGGAAGATAATTAGGATTAAAGTAATAATAATGTGATTGAATATCCATGGCTATTAAGCACAGCAAGAGAGATGAGAAGAGATATGCATGCTTGTATTCTGTTTCTCACCATGTTGTTATCCTGCAACGCCTTGGCCAGAAACAAGAGAAGCATCAAATTCAGCCCTTGACTTTACACCTTCAGAACCATGAGAGAAAATTAACAACTTTTCATGAAAGCTTGCCAGCCTATGCTACTGTATTTTGTTTGGGGAACAGAAAGCAGGCAATGTTTATCTCTTGTACTATTCAAAAACAGTTACTCTATGGTCTGGTGTGGAGGTAAGTGTCTCACAGCTAACATTCTAAAGAAGGAAAAGAAGAAAAGAAGGAAAGAAATTGTTCAATTTATTGGTCTCTGTGGTAGAAATCCTTCCATGGAGGATGAAATCAAACTCCCCCTGTGGAGTTACTAAATGGAGCCTAATGGAGAAACATGTAGAGTCAGTTTTTAAGAGTCAGTGTGAGTGGCTTCAGAACACAGTTGCCAGTCTATCAGAGGTCATTGTTGCCAGGCTCTGTAACTTCATATGATTTCATTGCTTCTTGTCTCAATAGTCACCTGCTAGTTTTTATATCACTCTGCCTGAAAGACATATGGATGTGGATTTCCTTCCTTCCTGAACTACAGTGTCAGGAAATGATCCCTTTGTCAGCAAAATAGAAACAACAATGGTAAGTAATTGATGTGTAACTTCACGAGTTTCCATAGCTCTTTAATGGGACAAATGTCAACTCAGTGTTGTAAACTACCTCAAGATCTCCTTATAATGAAATGCAGAGCCCATGTATCCAATTCCATGTCCACCTTTAGCAGGCCTCTTTGGAATATGAGTCTCTAGTCAAAACTATGCATTTAAGATTTCCATTTGTTACTTCCAACTCAACTTGACCCCAAAGCTCATCATACTTTCCTTTCATACTGTTTCATTTCTGTCAGATTTGGAATAACTTGGGTTCATTTTGATCTCAGTAAAAATATCCGGGTCTTGTGGTTTTGACCCTCTGTTAAATATTTTGTAAAATATCTAATAACCCCTCTTGCAAATATGAGAGACATTCCAATTCTTTAGTTGTGGTTTTCAAGTTTCATTGAAAGAAATGTAGAGGACTGAGGATAAAGAAAAGCTATACCTGGAGAAAAAAAGAAAAACAGAACAATACAGATGGGGAAAAATCATAGTAATATAAATTGAACTACATATTCTTTATAACTTTGTATTTTATTTTTGATTAATATGTATTAACTTTACATATTAGTAACATTCAGTATGATTTTTTCATACATATATGCAGTTTATACTAGTCAAACCCAACCCTCCTTTACCCAGCTTTTCCCTTGCAAATGTAGACCCTTTCCAACTTCTGCTAATCAGCATTCTTCATTCATGTTAAACTTTTATGGACTTTCACATAGGAGAAAAAAGTGTAGTACTCGTCTTTCTGTGTTTTTAGATATAATCTCTATATTGTTTCCTGTTATTTTTTTTTCCTTTTTCTACACTGGCAACATTTTCTCTGGACTCCTCATAAATGCAAATTTGTTTCTTTCTCTTTTACTCTTTATGCTACTTGTCTGTTTTGAGACAAAAACCTATCTAAAACATATCGATTGCACTAAAGACTAATTTTAAGTTGATCTCCATATTGAAACAGAGTAAACGTACACCACAGAATTAAAAAAAAATCTTCAAGAAAAATGTGCAATTTTTGGCTGGTAAAAACAAAACAAGACAAACCTAAATATCCTTTTATTTATCCACAGTGATGATTGCTTTCTTCACAAGAGTTCATGGGAGGATGTAGTACTAGGAACAAAAAGACAAAGGCGAATTCACACACACACACACACACACACACGCACACGCACACGCACGCGCGCGCATGTGCACCCCCCCATCTTTGAACTCCTTTCCTTTGTGATGTCCTGCTTTGCTATAATTTAGAATATGCCATCTCTGTGAGGTGTTTGGAGTTCTGGCAGACTTGATTGCCTGATTATTATCCTCACAGTGTCTGACAAAGATCTTTGATTTGCACTTTCTCCTTCAGCCACTAGTTCTCCTTTATTATTTATGACTGAATTGGCTCATTGTTTGCGATAAAATCATAAAATCACTCTTTTTTTTTGTGAGACAGAGTCTCACTTTGTAGTTCAGTCTGGCCCTGAGCTCACTATGTAGCCCTGGCAAGTTTCAAACTCAGCAATCCTCCTGCCTCTGCCTCCTGAGTGCTTGGATTACAGGAGTGAGCCACCACATCTGCCACTGTGGTGTGTTGTACCTGGGATAAAACTCGGGATTCTGAGCTTTTGAGGCAGATGCTAGACCCACTGAGCTAAATCCCCAGCCCCTAAAATCATTCGTTTACAAGGCTTTGATCATAACCCATTGTTAAAAGAGGTGAAGAAATATTTTTGTTTGTTTGCCTGTGTGGAGTTGAGTAACTAGCTCATTATAATTTTCTAATACTGGATTTATATTTGAATTATGTGTGAGCATTCAAATGTATTTTAGAAGCAATTTTATTCTTTAGATAAGTAGGCAAAAAATGCTTGTGAAAAAATACATTAAAGTAGAATTTTGGATCCCTCAACTGAAAACAGGTATAGAATCCTTTGGAAATATCTCTAAGGGCAGAATTACCATCACTGAGTCTGCACAATAGGTTATTCCTGTCCCTTATGATGTTTTCTAGAGGCCCATTAACCCATTTGACAACTTATTCTCTTATAGTAGAGCTAGCACTTCCTCAGAGAAACATTTGTCTGTTGAGTAGTTAGAAACATGAATGACATGTGCATTAAAACTTTGTGGGTGGAAATCTTATTTTCAAATACAATCAAATCCATCTCTGATTATTCAAGTGCAGACTGTTTGTAGGGAGCTCATTTGAAAGTGAGAGCCATATAAACAATCCCCTAGCCTACCATTTTATTTTCATCAAACCAGCATTTGTAGGTTAACCATCCATGAGGAAAGAGCCCTGAGGAGCCATAGAAGGGAGCTGATTGAGCTCATGGAAACCCTAAAGGTCTTTCACATAGAAAATGGTAAAAAGCTGATTTTCATGTCTAATGAAAGCCCGAAAACATATGGGTTAAAATATGACCTGAGAGTTTTGAGAGTTAGGTTGTACCTAATATATGCTTAGGAAAGACATCAAGTGAGGCAGCATTCCCAAGTGTGTTCCCTGTTCTTTCAATTTTCTAGTTTTGTTATTTATGATATTTTCACTTATGTTCATTTCTAAGGCTTTTTGTAAGCCCTGACTATCAAGATAATTACTAATACAGCTGCTTGTTTAAATATTTTTTTTCTCTTTGAGCAGGTTGCTTGCCAAAAGATTTGTTACAGGTTTATTTCAGTTACTCATTTCTTCTTTTTCTGGTTGTCCTCACACTGTAGAGACTTGGTGAGGTCATAGTTTGTGCCCAGTTTTTCCTTTCCATCTTATTTTTACAGAATTTCATTTCTTTAAATTCATTTTACAGGACATTTCTGTCATGGAAAAACGAGACAGACTGTGTTAAGCACTGTTCATTACTACTGTATTCTTCTGTTTCACCATTGTAAAATGTATTGAATGCCATGTTCAATTGTGAATGTGTCAACACAAAAAGAGATAGCAGTTTAACGCTTCTGTTCATTTCCTTTCTATTATGCTTTGAAGTATTCTTTATTTTGAAATACTTCTCAATTCATGGAAGAAAATTAAAAGCCTGTATCCATTTTTCCCCTTTCAGCAAGACAAGGCAATAACTTCTCATTTAACTGTCTTCTTCTTTTTTTTTTTTAACCAAAAAAAAAAAAAAAAACCTAAAAATAAAAACAAGTTTTATGGCTTTGTGTGTTAGGGACCAAACAAACATGATACAGTACCTGCTATTATTTTGGGAAATTAGCTGAACAGCATTCAAAGACTTTTTTTCCAAGTGCTCCAAATTCTTTTCTCTGATTTTTGAATAGAAATTTGTTTGGCCAAGCAGGTGTATGAATCACAGAGGCCATTTTTTTCCCATCAGAAATGGCTCTGGACCTCCCTAGTCCTGCTCTTTATCTCTGTGTGTCTGTCTGTGCAGCCCTCAAGAGACAGACTTGATGAGAGCCCAACATTTTATCACAGAGACTGTGTGGTTCCACCTTTGGAGTCCTGCCAACAGCCTCAGAGAACCCTGTGTTCAGGGACTAGGTATCCTATTGAGAGGGTGTGCAGGGAATATTTAAGTCAAGTATAATCTTACCAGTAATGTGGTTAGCAACTTAGCTGTGCTTTTGTGACCCACAAGAAAGGGGGAAAAAAAGGATCCAAACATGATGATGCATTACATATTTTGGGATTTTTTATGTGCAAAGCAAATTAGAGTAATGTGCATTCCTGCTGCTGTCGACTTCATTCTAGCTTAAATAGGACTGGAATTGGTGAACAACACCAAGGCCTCTTTATGTTTTCATGACTGATAAGAAGAGTTTATGGAATAAAAAATGAAAAAATTAAGGGAATGTGTGGCTTGGTGTAAGCATCCTCTGATGGGATAGGAATGGGTGGGCTGGGAGGCACCTGAGGATCTCTGCTAACCTCAGGAATATACACTCATGGGTTTGTTAGGTGGCTGGATTCTGACCCCATTAAGCCTTCCCCAGTGCTCGTATTATGTAGCTTCTTAGTTTTTCTCCTTTAGTTTTCAGGAAGAAAATTTAATTGACAATGAGTAATAGCTGAATTTTGAACTGAGACTTAAATTGGATTAGCACAGAGTTATTCTTTGTTCAAGACTGTATCCTCAGTTCCTGGAGAAGAGCTTGGCAAATGCTAAGGTGATAATAAGTACTCGTTATAAAAATACTTAAATACAGAAGCCATGGGAAATATTCTCTCAGTCACCCAAACTTTTCTTTATATGCTGTTAAATGTTGGGAAAACCCTGAATATGAGTGAATTGTAGGGCATTATAAATTACTGATGCTAATGGACTACAAGCCCAGGTTACTTACATATGCAGATGTTCTAAAATTTTGAAGAGTTGCAATGCAAGTTGTAACAGAGTAACTAAAGTCAATAAAAGGCTTGTTCAGGATTCTTTGTTCTCTTTCCTTCTCATCTGTTCTCTCTCCTTTCCTCCTCTACTTCCTTTTTCATAAAGACCTGGGGGAGACTGTGTACTGTGTTTCCCACAGGACAGCTGACATGGAGGAGCTACGCTGATTATAGTTTAATACTAAAGTGTTGAGGGTCAGAAGCATCCAGAGCATGGATGTTTTGGATGTGTATGTACATTTTCAGACATAATTTGATGTGAGGTATCAAATCATCTGTTTCTTCTCAATTAATTGTTTCATTTTCCAGAGGAGTGGGATATAGAGTCCCTAAGATACCATTGAACATTTATAGGTATCTTATTCCAGCAAGCTGAGATCCTGGGGTTACTAGCTTGGCATTTTCTAGGCAAGGACAGGTCTTGATTGGATCAGGCAGGCCACCTGCTATACCTCAGATATCCTAGAAACTTCATTTCCTGTTTTGGTGGGCTAAGGGCTCAGCACATGTGATATACTTTCATGAAATTAGCTTTTCTAGATGACAAGGAGGAAATAGTGGATGATATATCAGAGAACAGTCACTGACATTAGAATGTCTTGATTAACACATATAACTTGTATATGTTTATTCTTCTTTTTCACTCTAGATTCCTAATTTGATTTGTGCCCAAGAACCCCATACTTTATAATACTCATAATTTTGGGACTAGGAATTTGGGCAAAGCCTGCAAGAATAGCCTGTGTTTACTCCATAATCAAATTCTGTGGTCTGAGCAGTGGAGGAGGACAGGGCACTCTGCAAGTCTCTTCCAGCTCTCACACAGACTTAGGTCCAAGCACCAGTTTTCTGAGGCCGTGATGGGCAGAGTCACTCCCGACTCCCAGTACCAGGCTGGGAAGACTGTGATGGTGGCTGTGGCTGAGCGTCTCTCACCTCCTTTCAGATCCGCTTTTGTCATGTGTGAGGCCACGTCAGAGAAGCAGCACTTGTTATGGAGATCCTGTGTTCTCCTTGGGGAGCATTTCAAGCATTTTTTAACTTTCCTGTAAACTTACAAGGCCTATTAGGACATTCTGACTTTTATACTGTGGATACATAATGTCAGTCTGTATACCATGTTATAGGGTATGAATATCGGCAAGTATATTTAAAATTGGGAATGCTGGACATGGTGGCTCACGCCTGTAAGCCCAGCAGTTGGATGGGAGAGGCAGGAGGATTGCTGAGTTTGAGGCTTGCCTGGGCTACATAGCAAGACCCTGTTTCAAAAAAAAAAAAAAAAAAAGGCTACTTTGGGGACTGACTGCTACACGTATGTGTTTGAAGCAGTGTTTTTTCTATGTAAATCATGCCATGCATATTAACCTTCACGTTTCTTGGATACTAACCCTACCTAATCATAGAGAGAAACACCATCCTGAGTTACCACCATATTTTAATACTAAAGTGTGGCGGCCTTAGATACATTCAGAGTATGGGTGTTTGTGGTTTATGTGGATAATCATACATTCATGGAACAATCAGTAAAAAATTCAGTGAACTTAGAATGGTGTTTGGTGAAACTCACATCAAGATTGTGAAAGGCTTGGAAACAAAAGCAGTTGTACATCTTTACCTATTCTCTGGATAGTTAGACACTTTTTTTTTTCTCTTTAGATTTAAATAGTAAGAGTTCTAACAAGAAGAAAAACATTAATATTTTATATACACTGGCAAATTTAGAATTGATATCAGGCCAAGAATGCAAAAAAAAAAATCAGGACTCTTAAGTAACTACACATAGTATACAAATATCTTACTATTGAATGTAACCAAATAAAATGTATTTCCTCAAATCTGTTTCCTTTCTTGTACTCCTACTGTGCTTCAGAGTAAAAGTAATGAAAACAAATATTCAAATTTTCTCTTTATCTTTTTTTAAAATTGAATTCTTTATTGGTACAATTTATACACATCTCAAAATCACATATAGCC
>PVIC010027535.1:0-23787 GCA_004025085.1 Thryonomys swinderianus
AGACAGGAGGATTGCTGAGTTCGCGGCGGCTTGCCTGGGCACCATAGTGAGCTCAGGGCCAGCCTGAACTACAAAGCGAGACCCTGTCTCAAAAGCAAAAAAAAAAAAAAAAGATTATGATAGAAAGTAATCCTGAAACCTCCCCACTGTCATGTCCTGATCCCAGGAGCAGGACATTCCCATCCCACCTCTCACTGGATCATCTCTCAATCCATGAGAAGCGAGTAGAATCCCGTCCATTTTATGGATAAGAAAATAACTTGCCAAATCCTACCTGGTAACCTCAACCCAGCTCTCTTTCCTCTGTAGTCATCTATTAAAATCAAGGACCACATACCAAGCCCACACTACACAGGAAGGACTTGGAAGGTCAGCCCTACCCAACCTTAGTCCAGGTGAAACCTTCAGTCTTCCTTCCCACAGCCAGTGTAAACCACCTCCCGACTAGAGGGTAATAACGAGGCCCTCTCCAAAAGTTAACGAAACTGAAATGTCTTGTGCATTCTTTCCTACTGCTGCTTCCCAGAACTGTTAGTGATGACCCCATAACCTTCAAGGGGCCACACCAAAGGGTATGTGTCAGGGTACCCAGGCAAAGATTTTTCCCTCACTTCTCCCCAGTGGAGACTCTCTTGTGGTTTCTACAGAGGTCTTTTGAGCCTCCCATGGAAGCAACAGGACTGCTGGGCTGCAGTGTAGACTCCCTAGGGTGGCAGTGTCCTACAGGTGTCCAAAGGAGGTGCCCAGAGAAGAGCCAGGAGGTGGGAGACTTGCAGAAGGTCCCGGATTCAGACAAGGGAACACCGAAAGAGCTGTCAGGGCTGGCTAGTCCACACCAGACAGAACAGCCGTAGTTTTGCCACAAAGCAGACTTCAACTTCTTGTAAAGGACTAAGGATGAGCTCCGTGTCACAAGAGCCCTGCTGAGGCGATGACTGGAGCTTCACCCAGCCCTCACTGAATAAACAGAACAAAATTAGAGCCCCTCCACAATCCTTCCGGCCTCCATGTTCCTTGACTCTGAGACTGTAAAATTAGATTATGGTGAATCACTGATGTCATTAAACGAGGTTTATCTGCCATGTTTTTATCATTCATTATCTTCTCCCACCTACTCCAGCAGTCGGGATGAGCACATCTCCTCCAGGGAACATCTACAACTGGATCACATCAATAAAGGCTATGTTGACAGCACACATGCCTTATTACCGTTGCCAGTATACGCGAGGGATGGTCCAAGCCTTCCAGGACCTTGGGGTTTATGGCTAAGACCCCATCCATGTCCCTGGTTCTACCCCTTCTAGGCTGGGAGCACAAAATTGGAACCCCACCCCCAGCCTGCCTGCGCATCCCTCACCACTGCCTGTGTCCACAGCTCTAGTCATGGATACTCACCACTTCCAAGGCAACCCGTGCGATGTGCAGTTGATGTATTAGTTTCCTTTAGCCACTATAACAAATTATCACTACAGATGAGTGTAAAAGCACATACATTTATTCCTTCACAGTTCTGGATGCCAGGAGGACAAAGTCAGGGTAAAGTTGTGTTCCCTCTAAAAGTCTTAGGGCAAACCCTCCCAGCTTCTTTCCATGAAGATGGCTCCAGAATCTCTTGACTTGTTACTGCCTGACTCCAATCTCCCTGTACTTGTTTCCAGATCCTTGCCACGAGATTTAACCTTCTGCACAATCTAAGATGATTTCCTGACAAGATCCTTAATTGGGCTGGCAATGACACCTTTTTCCCAATAAGGTCACATTCGCAGTTTTCAGGGATCAGACTGTGAACACATCTGTTAGGCCACAATTCTACTCACTATAGATGGGTTACTTTGTTAGAAAGTTCTTCCTGATCATCAGGTGAAACATACCTCAGTGTAACTCATGCCCACGAATCCCTTCAAAGGCCTAAGAGCATGCTCCCCTGTGTTTCCTCCCGTCCTTGTGGCACTCTTCTGATATTTGCAGCCAATTCCCAGGTCCCAGATGTGCCCATGTTTGGTGCCTGGTGGAGATTCACACAGGTTGGGTAGCTCATTGGCCTAGGTGGATACATTAACTCCCTGTCAGAAGGTTGGTGACTCAGGCTTTACATAAGCCCCTTGTTCTCTGGGCCAGTGTCCTCTACAGAGCAGAAGTCATCACGATCATATAGGATCTTTCCACTATACCTTCCCACTAGAACCACTGCTGAGTCTGTTTATGAACCAGTGGCAGAAGTGAAGGAGAACCAGACACCTCCCCCTCAGTCTGCTTTTCCTTTGTGGAATACAACTCGGGACTATGAATGGAGATAGATGGTGGCTTCTAGAAGACTTGGCTG
Source organism: Thryonomys swinderianus (assembly GCA_004025085.1). Lineage (NCBI taxonomy): Eukaryota > Metazoa > Chordata > Mammalia > Rodentia > Thryonomyidae > Thryonomys > Thryonomys swinderianus. The sequence goes on from PVIC010027535.1 coordinate 2,324, forward strand.
ACAGCAAAGCCCCCAACCTGCCTCCCCTGTCCCCTACTTCCGAGCAGCCCTCCATGCGGCAGCATTTTGGAGCAACGAGTGTGTGACACTACTTGGTAATGATGATCTCCCCCTTTCTGTTCACCATTTCAGTTGTTCGGTTGTTTCTTAGCTTGGGAGACCCGTAATGTCAGCATCCCCGCACTCAATGACAGCAAGTACATTGGGATGAGCGTCTACAATGTGGGGATCATGTGCATCATTGGGGCCGCCGTCTCGTTCCTGACTCGGGACCAGCCTAATGTACAGTTCTGCATCGTGGCCCTGGTCATCATCTTCTGCAGCACCATCACTCTCTGCCTGGTGTTTGTGCCAAAGGTACCAGTCCTTTGGCCTCTGACTCCATTGCAAGGGTGCTGTTAGGATTTTCTTTCTGAAAATTTGATGCATTCTTGTCTTAGGATGATGACTGCATTATTCCATTTTAAGTTACTCTAATAAAATAAGTGGGGCTGGATAACTTTATCAAGAAAATAGGTTGATTTAGAATACAATTCTGGAGGTTCAAAGGTGTGGTGCCAGCACTGGCTAAGCTCCAGTGAGGATCTCACAACAGATGGTATCATAACAGTAGGAGTGCATGCAGGAGAAAAAGATCAGATCATGAGACAAAACAAAGAAAAATTCAGGGCATGGCTTGCTCTTGTAACAATCTGCTCTCCCAACATGTTCCATGAGAGCTGACTTAATCTCTTCCAAGGATGAGGCCCCAGTAACCGAAGGCCTCTCTCTAGGCCTCGCCTCTTCAAGTTTCACTGTCTCACCACCACCCCGCTGAGAACACATAACCAGAGCAGTGATGATTCACATTTTAGAAAGTTTAAAAACTTCAGATAAGAGTTGGATTTTTTTAACTGAATTCTTTATTGGTACAATTTATATACAAGAGTTGGATTTTTAAAAATCTCACAATCCCATCATGCCAAAATTAACAAAAACTGTTAATGTTGCTTGGTGTTTTTTACTATTAATGGTTTTTTCTCTGGGTTTTGGGCAGGTTTTTATAGCTTTTTTGCATGTTTCCTGACAGTCTTTCTGTACTGTAAATGCTAGGAGGTGATGCTTTTTAAGATATGACTATAGGGCCAGAGGGTTAGCTCAGTGGTTCCAGCACCTGCCTCGCAAGCGCAAGGTCCTGAGTTCGATCCCCAGTAACCACATACAATGCTGGGTGTGGAGACTCACGCCCACCAGTCATCAATACCACATATCACAGTGCCGGGCGTGGTGGCTCACGCCTGTAATCCCAGCACTCGGGAGGCAGAGGCAGGAGGATTGCTGAGTTTGAGGCTTCCCTGGACTACATAGTGAGCTCAGGGCCAGATTGAACTACAAAGCGAGACCCTGTCTCAAAAAAAAAAAAAATATATAACTGTAGCATATATATATATATGGTTTTGTAGTTTGCCTCTTTTATCTAAGTTTTTTGTCTTCTCTGCTGTTCCATATTCCTAATCATCACTGAAGGGGAATTCAAAGCTTACATGTCCACTTGACCTTTACTGGTAAACATTATAGTTGTTTGCAGATTTTTTTAATACAAATGAATTTTTTTTCTTATGTAACACATTTCCCTTCCTTTCTAATTATTCCCTCAAGATAAAACCATAGAGGTAGTACTATTATGTCAAAATGAAAAATCATTTTTAATATTCACTTAAATTTTCCATTTGTCAGAAGGACTGACCTTCAGGACCACCTGAAGGGCAAACATCATCCTAATATCTGTAAGTGAACCAGAGGCCTTGGCTTTTAGGACTACCTGCAGTGAGGGTTTGTGTAGAGAAGGAACCCTGACCTCAGTGGATCTCAAGGGTAAAGTGGGGAGGTGGGTATTGATGCAACTGAGAGGCATCTGCTATGGAAAAGGAGAGGAGGAGAGACCACCAGGGCCCTTAGGGAAGGAGGCTGCCCATGGCGGCTCCATCCCTCAGAGCCCCAGCAGCCCAGGTCTATCCTGAAGGCTGACTTCAGAGCCTCAGCCATGGACACCCTTTGTCCTCTAGCTGTCCACAGTTTCCCAAGCTCCAGGCCAGTATCATGATTTCCCTGCCTGCACCCTAACACTCTCCATTCTCCATTCTGTAAATGATGTCAGACAGCTCCCTAAGCCCAGCTCTGATTGTTTCCTCTGCTGTGTTGCCCTCAGTAGCCCCTCATTTCCCTTCAGGCCCCATGGCTCAGCTCCTGGTGTTGGGCTTGCTTTCCAGACCTCAAGACCCCTCCAGGGCCCCCAGATAACCTGACTACCATCCTAACTGCTCTTGCTCTGAGCCTGGGGCTGCAGACTGCATTTGATCTGCCATATCTTTGCCCTGAGGTCTCCCCAGCACTTCCAGATCTTCCATGGAACTCAGCCAGGCTGCAACACCTGGTGGGCCTCTGCCCTTCTGGCCCAGGGAAGATCACATCCTCTTTCATCCGCATCCTGCCCCTCTGGACTGCAAGGTCCTGATGGATAGAGGCTCTGGCCTGCACAGCCCATACTTTCCAGCACTGAAACAGAGCCTGCCACAGACCAGAAATTATTCTAGAGTAAATAGCTACAATCAGGGTCAAAGAGCAACTTTCTGTCTTATATTTTATAGTGTCTTTGCCTATAGCTAAACCATGCCCAGACTCTGATGCACAGAAATTATAAGATAACAAATGTTGTGGGGCTTCTTTTAAAGCTTCTTTTTTAAAAACCTGCCTTTGCCAGTGATAGAGCCAGTTGTCATCCTAAGACACAACTTATCAAAGGTTCTAATGAAGGCCTTTACATTTGTCTACCACACATCTTCGAAGCTGTTCCCTCCAGGTCATTTTCCACAGGGAGCGAGGTCCAAAGCACAAGGCGGCGCTAGAGCTTGGCTTGAGGCCCTGGAGGTCTCGCCCAGTGACCAAGGATGCAGTTGGAGTCGGGGTCAGGACACCCACTCTGCCAGCCAGGAGAGACACAAAGGCTCAGCAAGAGCAAAGGGCCTGCCCGAGGTCACACTCAAGCCAGTAGCAGAGCCTGGCCTGGGCGCAGGCTCCTGACTCCGCAGCCTGCATCCTTTCTGGGGACCCTGTTGCCTCCAGGACGGGACCTGCTAGAGGGAGCCAGGAAAGATGGGAAGTGGGATGCAGGGCCCTCTCTTCAAGCCCACCTCTGTCCCTTCAGCTCATCACTTTGAGAACAAACCCAGACGCAGCAACTCAGAACAAGCGACTCCAGATCACTCGGAATCAGAAGAAAGAAGACTCGAAAACATCCACCTCCGTCACCAGCGTGAATCAGGCAAGCACGTCCCGCCTGGAGGGTCTGCAGTCAGAAAACCACCGCTTGCGGATGAAGATCACAGAGGTACTTCCTCCCCCTGGGCCCCTCTGAAACAGCCTTGGAGTGACCTTCCCCATCACATTCCTCTCATCTGCTGTCCTTAAGGCTGCAGGTGCTGGGTTGACCATAAACCAGGTAGCAGCAGCTGGACAGATCTGACAACAGTCTATTGCCAAGGGCTGGGGATTTAGCTCAAGTGGTACCACACCAACCTTGGACACACAGGGCCCGAGTTCGATCCCCAGTACCGCAAAAATAAAAGTAAAGTCTGTTACCCACCCAGCCCTAGGCTCTTGGAGTCCAATAAAGCCCAGTTCAAGGCATCCTCAGAAATAAGGGAGCACACAAGGACCTGGAGCTCCCAGAGTATCTGCACCTAGATCCACCCACCTACACATGACATACAGCAGCAGGAGGGGAAGTCAAAAAGGCTGGGGGAGGGGTGCTACAGCAGGCTTCATCCTCGTCCTAAACGTCCTCAACTGGTTCCAGAATATTCCACAGAGGCCACAACTGTGGGTGGGACTGTGACTAAGTCGAAGCAGCAAATACAATACAAAATAAAGAGATACAAATAAAGTGTTATCTCTGTTTCCCCTGATGGTCCTGAGGTGACCTGTCCTTGTGGTCATTGCTGGACTAGCTTCCTCCTGTTTTCTGCCACGCTCCAGGTGGAGCTGGGTGGAAAACATACTGTCTTCTCAGGCTCTGAAAGGGGAAAGCAGGAAGTTCATGTGGGAGATTGCCTTTTAAGCAAATGACAAATAAATTTGCATACATTTGGTTCTGATCCAGTCACACTGACAAGAGCTTGCATCAGCATACCCAGCGGCAGAGGAGACTAAGAAATGTAGCCTCTTGCTGCAGGGGAGAGGAGAGAGGTAGGACTGCCACATAATATACAGGATGCCCAGTGAAATTTGAATTTCATATAAACAACCGATTATAGTTTCAGGATAAGTATATCCCAGAAAACATTTGGGATGCACTTATACTGAGAAAAAAATGAACTTATTATTTGAAATTCAGATTTGACTGGGATTTCTGTATTTTTATTTGCTAGTCCTGGCATCCTTTTGGGAGGCCACTGAGAATAGAACACAGTTATGTGCACATCTGAGAAGTCTGCTGAGGGAAGGGGCAGCCCACTGCCAGCCTCGAGGGTAGGCTGCAAAACTTGCTGTACCTCCAAGCCCACTGCTAATTCCATTTCGGTGCTGGAACTGTCTATATTCAATATCTCTGGGCCTTGAACTTATACCTCCCTTGTACACTCCAGCAAACAATTCACTCACTTGAGAAACCCAAACCGCTGCTAAAAAAAACCCTAAAGTACTGGTTTGTTCTTCCTGGAACTGAATCACAGTCTAGCCTCTTGTTGCTTCCTCCCTTAGGTCCTAGCACTGCGCTTTGAGTCTCACAAAAAAAAAAAAAAAAAATGTATCTCCTCCTGCTCAGGAAAAGTTACTTCACAATGGCTGACACTCAGAATAGCACTGTACAGTTTATAAACTCCCCTCCCTTAGGATGTTCACTCCCCAAACCAACTGTCACTGCTTCCCACCAACACATTCCCCAGGCTTCTTGGAGCTTAATATCCCAGGACTTGCTCCTGGTTTTGTGTAACTGGGCATGGCTGGGGCCTATCCTGGTTAACTCTTCCACATGAACCTCTGCCAGGCTGGACCCCATGAGTGTGAGGCCAGCAGGGGGGGTCCCATTAGGACCAATAACAATGATTATAGTCATGTTGCTATAGTAGCGGGACTAGGCTTCCCATGCATCGTCTCAATTCATCTTCACAACACCCCCAAAAGTGGTTGCTATGATTAATCATTATATTAACAAAGAAACTGAGACTCCCAGTGTGGGGCCACCTGGGTTTGCCTGTCCCACTCCACAGCCTGAGCCTTCCCCTTCCCAACCCCCTGGATTTCCATCCTCCCTGGATGCCCCGCCTCCCTGAATCCCCTGCCTCTCTGATCTTGCTTTTCTCTTCCACCAAGGCTCAAGCCTACATGGGTCACATAATTACCAAGACTAGATTCCCATCATCATGGCTGCCACTTGAACAACAGCAGCAGGTCCTCCTGCATCTTCACACCAAGATGCAGGGCCCCAGCTAAGCTGAGGCTGAGCTGCTGGTGCCGGGCAAAGGCTGGGCAGGAAGTGTGTGGGACTCACACTAAGCTGTGGCCTTGTCTTCCAGCTGGATAAGGACTTGGAAGAAGTCACTATGCAGCTACAGGACACACCAGAAAAGACCACCTACATTAAACAGAACCACTACCAGGAGCTCAATGACATTCTCAGTCTGGGAAACTTCACGGAGAGCACAGGTGAGAGGAGGTGGGGCCTGGACATGGGCCTGGATTTCAAATGCCAGCCCCACATCATCCTCAGAGAGGGCCAGAGCCTGGTCTAAAGGCCCAGTGCAGAGCTGGAGCACCTGGGACCCCTGTTTGCTGGCCGTAGAGCAGGGTCTGCTCAGAGTCTCCTCTGCCTGGAGCTGGGCTCCTGTCCCTCATTCTGCAGTGCCAGGTCCGTATGTACACACACATGGCCAGTTCTCTCAGTGTACTAACCAGAAGCCACACCTCATTTCCCCATCTGTTCTTAGCAATAGCTCACGTCAGTAAGATGTGATATGCTCACCAACCACTACAGAAATTAAGTCACAGCCACACAGACCACTTTTTGCCTACCCCTTGGCAAAAATGTGAAAGATTCCCAGTGAGAGGGCCTGGGGGTGTGGCTAAGTGGTACAGCACTTGCCTAGCATACAAGGAGGCCCTACGTTCAATGCCCAGTATCAGCGAAAAAAGAAAATCTACACTATTTGGAAATGAACATTCTCTTGTGACATTTTGAAAGTCAGGCTGGCACTTTCTAAATGTTAAGTGTTAAACTTCATGACATAGCAATTCCATAGCAGGAAGCTGCCCCTTGGAAATAAATTCTGCATGGATGCTCATCACAACATTATTGATGAAAAAGACTGTAATTTAAATGCTCATCATTTGAAATAATTTCATTAATTATGATACTGTCAAACATGCCAAACTGTATAGCCATTAAAAAGTGAAGTGGATGCCGGGCGTGGTGGCTCACACCTGTAATCCCAGCACTTGGGAGGCAGAGACAGGAGGATTGCTGAGTTTGAGGCTTGCCTGGACTACATAGTGAGCTCAGAGCCAGCCTGAACTACAAAAGTGAGACCCTGTCTCAAAAAAAAAAAAAAAAGTGAAGTGGATCTATTTGTATGAATATAGAAGAATCTCCACATGAAAAAAAAGCCAGCATTATGAGCACACAAATGCATACACACACATGTGTGTGTTGTATGCGTGAGCACATTTTTGTAAAAGTTCAGAAGCAGACTGGGGGTAGAGCTTAGTGATAGGGTAATTCCCTCACATGATGAAGCCCTGGGTTTGATTCCCTGCACTGCAAAACAAAAAGCAACAAAAACTTTAGAACAAATACCAAATTGTTAGTAATAGTTACATATGTAAAAAGACATGGTGGCTGAGAAGAAATTGTTTTACACTGCATTTTATAGATTAATGGACTATGACATTAGCATATATCATTAAATTTTTAGAAAATTATTTCTAAATCAATGGAAAATATTTTACTTTTATAAAAATAATGAGTATCTCTATTATAGAAGTAATGTTGTAAAATTATTTTTTTCAAGTACTGAGCAATGAATCCAAGATCTTTGCACTGAGCTTTTCATTTTTTATATTGAGACAGTCTCACTAAATTCCAGAGTTGCCCATGGTGAGCTCAAATTTGCAACTGTCCTGCCTCAGCCTCTCAGAGTGCAGTGATTTCAGGTGTGCACCACTGTGTCTAGCTTATTCTCATTACACAAGATGTTAGTTGTAAAAAAAATCTTTAAAGTGAAATAAAAACTTAATGCCCTTGTAGACAGATTATAAGCAATTATATACAAATATACATAATTATATACAAATTAATAAAAAAATAAAGGTCAACAACCCCACAGAAAATTAGCAAAAGAACATTCTCTCATAATAAAAGCAGTTCTCTTACTTGTGAAAATTGCTCAATCTAACTGCTTGTTAAAGCAATGGAAATAAAATCTACAGTGAGGTGCCATTCCTACCCAAGACTGGTAAAGATCCAAGACCAAAGAGTTGCCAGGAGAACAAGGAAACCAGTAGGGAAAGGCATCCTCAAACATGACTACTCCACGTAGGAATTGTTCTAACCCAGCACATATGCCAGCAGAATTTATTCTATGTTTTGTTTTGTTTTGTTTTTGAGACAGGGTCTCACTTTGTAGTTCAGGCTGGCCCTGAGCTCATTATGTAGCCCAGGCAAGCCTCAAACTCAGCAGTCCTCCTGCTTCTGCCTCCCGAGTGCTGGGATTACAGGTGTGAGGCATCACGCCCAGCACTGTGGTGTGTGGTAGTGAGTATGCTGCTATAACAAAATATTACAAACCAGAGGGTCTGTAAACAACAGAAATTTATTTCCTGTTCTTGAGACCAGGCGTCTAAACTCAAGGCATTGGTAGGTTTGGTGCCTGGCAAAGGCCAGCTCTGCTCTGAGATGGTACCAGAAAATGACCTCCTCAGATGGGAGGGACGCTGTGTCCCCACGTAATAGGAGGGGCAAAGCAGCATAAATCCTCTCCCACTGCCCGTCGAGAGCTCTACCCTCATAATGTAATCACTTCCTAAAAAATATTGCTTAATTCACATTGGCCATTAAGTCTCAACATATGAGTTCGGGCTAGAACATACAGACCACAAAATTCTAGATATACCATCAGCTCTCATCACTCCCGCTGGTGGTGCAGTTACGCCCAGTGAGTCATGTGCACAGTGAGAGTGTGAACGCTGAACTATCACTCTGAGGGGAAATTCAGGGTTACATTCCTGAAACCTCTCACAGGTTTACAATTGTGTCAATCAGCATTTTATTTTGTTTCAAGCATATTTCTGTTTAAAGACAACTCCTTTAATATATGTTGTTGGTCTGCTAACACTGCCAACTTGGCCAATAGTTAAGACATGTATTTTTCTCTGCAAGGCATCATACAGCACTTGGGAACAGCAGACAGCATTGAAACACTGCACTTAGGGGCCATTTCAAGCACCGAAGTAACCAACATAAAGCATGAAAATGTGAAAAACTTGTTACTAAACAGACCTCAAAAAAGTGTCTTATTTATAGTCTGTGAGCTCACAAAAAGGCAGAGCATGGCGTCAACTAGCAACGTGTGTGGCAGGCAATTCAAATTTTTCAGTCCTTCATGCATGTCAGCAAATGACTACAAAAGCAAAAATCATTGCGAGCATTGAATTGGGGTCAGAAATAAATTTTAGCAAGTAGATGAGTTTACATATATAGAATCCATGAATAACAAAGTACCCAGCTAGGTGCAAAACCTATAAGATTGCCTGCTGCAGCAAAAACTAATAAAAACACCAATGTTCCTCTTCCAACTGAATGAATACAGATCTCTCAGCCGAAGCCAGGTTTTCATGTTTCTTTAAATGTTCCCAGATGGATCTAAAGCCCAAAGAGAATGAAGAAGATCTCTGTCACCCTGGTTTGTGGCTCTACAACATTCCTTTACTGGATGGCCCATAGCATATATAACTGATCCATTATTACTGAGCAGATACAGACTAGTTCTGATGTTCTTTTGATTGTTTAAATTATACCAAACTAAACATCTTGTATATATGTTTACCTGTATCCCGGATTATTTCCTTAGAACGACCCCCAAAAGTAGACATTCTGTGTAGAAGATATGCTTTGTTAAGGTATACAATATGTACTAATAGTCCCTCCAGTTGGGTATGTCAGTGTGCAGTTTACTATGATTCTTTTTAATCTTTTGGGGAGGGGTTTTTTCCTGTCATTATATTCCTGTGCACCAATGAGAAGGGCTTTAACGTAAGAAGCCTTCATATCTAAGTTATGCAGTCTATATTAGTTGACATGATTCCTTCCTTTTCTTTTGGAGACATAGGACAGGGACAGGCCCTTTGCTTCCTTAGTACACTGCTGCCATCCCTAGACAGGAGTGTCTCAGCTCACTGGCTAAATTTCAGAAGGGCTGTGACATAGAAAACTGAGAGAGACAATGGGCTCGTTTGCTCTCTCTCTTCTTGGGCAAAATCCTAATGTTTGCTTTGTTGATTTGTAAAACTAAATTAACAGAATTTGTTGTGATGTTGTTTTGCATGCAGATGGGGGAAAGGCCGTTTTAAAAAATCACCTTGATCAAAATCCCCAGCTACAATGGAACACAACAGAGCCTTCTCGAACATGCAAAGATCCCATAGAAGATATAAACTCCCCAGAACAGTAAGTACCTTGAGAATCACAACCAAAAGATTGTGCTAACCTGCATAACTGTTTCCAATTCACACCATGTTTTCACAGCCATTATTTTATTTTATCTCTACAGCAATCCCATAATGCAGTCAAATTACAATATTATGAACAGGTGAGAACACTAAGATACAAAAAGGGAAAGTGACATGTTCAACTTCACCCACTTACTAAGGGCAGAAAGTAGAATTCAAAGTCTGCTCTGCCCAACATCAGATCCGTGTTCTCCCCTGTGGGATGATGTCCCTGTCACGTACAAAATATAACCTTGCTGATTACATTTATTTAATAATTTACTGAAACCTATTATGTATCAGACAGGCACTAAGGTCACACCAGTGAAGACAACAAGTCTCTCTCTTCCATAGCGTTCATTTATCAGGCAAGATAGTAACTTAAGTAAAAGGCAAGACACAGTATATTAAATAACAGGTGCTTTGGAGGAGAACAAAGCAGAGAAAAGCCCTGGGGAATGTCATTTTAGGGCATTCAGAGAAGATGCAAAGAGAAGGTAACATCTAAGCAAAATCAGCTTTGTTCTCACTGGCAATTTCAGCTTTTACCAACTTATAGCAGATTGGAAACAAGAATCAGAAATGTCAACTCTGAAACTTGATCTCTGGCAAATGACAAACTGAGAGGAACCAGCCAAGGCAGCCAGATCACTAACTCTGTAGTCTAAGGGCCCATGACTGCTAACCCAATTAGCTCCAAGACTGGCACCTTGCAGACCAAAGAGCCATCACTGATGGCTATGTGCCTTTGCCAGAAGTTTCCCAGTCATTTGGTTCCACTCGAGTGTAAGCTTCTTCAGGGTAAAGTGAGTCCTTTGTGTGTTCCCTGGACTAAACTCAGGTTCCAAATTAAGTAAGTTCTTGGCAAGTACTGTATGTGCTTAACAGGATCCTAACAGATTCTATGACTCACACAACCACAAGCTACATACCCACCTTTCATAAGGTAGATGGCTGTGCCTGAACGCTTGGACAGGGCACCGGTCTCTTAGGTCCAGCTTATTCTTTACTCTTCTTTCTGGACTCTTGGCCAACACCACTGCCCTAAGGAACAGCACTTGGTGAAAGAAGGTAGAAGATTCATCTGGAGAGTTCAGAGAGAAACAAATCTTAAGCCCAGAAAGCCACAGCGCAGCGTGTTTCTTCTCCCTTTCATGACTTTCTGTGTTGGGAAGATAACACTTATCATTAAAGAAGCTGAAAGGCCAGGAAGCAGCCTATTGGAATTGCCCCAGTGGGAAGGGATAGGTGCTGGGCTAAATGGTGTTAGAGGAGAGGGAGTGAGGAGGTAGTAAGCAGCCAGGAAACCTTTCAGAGTGAAAAAAGAGGCATGTCTGTTTGGAGGCTGGTAAGATTAGAGAATGAAAAATGTTCATGTTTTCAGCAAACCCCCATTAGAAGAACAAATAAAGCAAAAACAAAAACCAACCTTGTTCTCGGTACTACTGATATGATAGGATAATCACCAAAGTGTGGAACGGAGGCTCAAGATGACTGAATCTTCCTTACCGGTTCCAACCGGGCAGTAGCAGGCAGCCACAGGTCTTCCTTAAGTACCTGCTGTGTGGCTGCATGGTTACATAACTGGATGGCCAGATCTTGGATTCAGAGAAAACTAGGCTCCAGGATCTGCTTTTTTAGCCAAAGCAAGTCCAGAGAACTTTGTGCAGAGTGTCAAACAGCCTCACTGACACGCGCCCTTTTCTCCCCAGCATCCAGCGCAGGCTGTCCCTCCAGCTCCCCATCCTCCACCACGCCTACCTCCCGTCCATCGGAGGCGTGGACGCCAGCTGCGTCAGCCCCTGCGTGAGCCCCACCGCCAGCCCCCGCCACAGACACGTGCCACCCTCCTTCCGAGTCATGGTCTCGGGCCTGTAAGGATGGGAGGCCTGGGACCGGGGCCTCCCCGCAACTGCACCACGCTGGGCAGAGACATCTGCTGCAGGCACCGTCGGCTCCAGCCACGGAGAAGCTGGGCACCACGGCTGCCTCTCAGGACTGCTCGGATGGCACTGGGTGGACAGGATGGGGAACTTGGCACCCTGACCTCGAGCCTTATTTGTGAAGTTCTTATTCTTTCACAAAAAAGAGGAATGGAAATTATTTCTTCCTGAATGTCTCCGAACAAGGAGGAGCTGGGATATTTGAAACTTGCAAAAACAAACACACAAACAAAAAGTTCTTGACAAAGAGAGAGGCCTGGAACTCCAGCTAGACTCCCCGAGTGACCCTGAGCAGCCTCGGGAAGAGGCAAGGGCTCTGGAGAAACTGCCTCTGCACTCTGCACACACATCACAGCTGTGGCCCCGCCAGCCCTTCGGAGCTCTGGGGCAGAGGGGAGCAGGGCGGCCAGGTCCCGGGCCAGCCCATCGCCCCAGCCTCCGGGGAACAGGAGTCGGCAGGACCGGGGAACAGACACCGCCCTGCACGGAGGCACTCAGGCAGGCGGACTCGCATGCTCCGAGGGGATCTCCATCACCTGGATGAGATGTTTGTGACTCTCTGATAAATGCCACACATTAACACAGTAACACCCGATCTGGGGACCATGGGGATTTAGGGCACGTCACTGCAGACGTGCTCTGTGGTCTTCACCAAGTCTGTCACACACCCGCAGCGATGGCCAAGTCCTTGTATTCTTGCAGAGTGTTCCCATAATAAGGGGACCACCGAACATCTATTCCCAGCAAACACGAGAGAGAAAGATTGTGCACTTTAACCTTTCCCGTCAGGGCCCAAGGGCTGGCTGGGATTTATTCTTATTTTTTATTTTTGTTGCCACTGACTTTGTTTCTGACCAAAGTGAATTGGAGGCATTCTGCTAAAAGACATCCTGGTGTCTTAGGGGAGGGAGGTGCTGGCTGAGGGCTTCCTTTGGCTTCCAGAGCAACCTTCCATCCAGAGGAGCCGGCAAGCTCTCTCCCCAGGGTGGGGGTGCGTCACAGGGGCGATTGGTCTGTGACTGGTCCTCGCTCATAAGATCACTGTTCCTTTTTAATTGAACCCCAAAGAGCACGGGCCCTGGAGTCAGACAGACCTGGGTTCAGTTCCTTCCAGCTCCCTAGGTGACCTTGGGCAAGTCACTGGTGTCTCTCTGAGCCTCAGTTTCCCCTCTGTAACAGATCGGGGTTGAAACAACCCATCCTGCCTACCTCACAGGGTCACTCTGAGGATCGAAACTTGATCTCCTCCTGGAAAGCTTTGTCCCACACCGCGAAGCAGCCCTGACCCGTGAGGTATTAGTGTGACAATGAGCTTCAGCCCTCGCTGCAGCCTGGGCGATTGGCCCAGGGAAGCTTCCAGCACAGCCCTTGACCCAGAACCGCCAGGCTGCAGGGAGGCTCCCAATGACTTTTCTGACATTCCTAGACAGGTTCATTCTTTGCTAAAGAGAGGCCTGAATGACAACGTCCAGGACATCTGCACAACTGAGCGTTTCGCTCACTTCCTAAAGAATCCTAATGGCAGCTTCAACAGGCAGGCAATAATCTCTTCCCAGAACCACAGCAGTCAGGAGTACACTGTTGTCACCACCAGGCTTTGACAAAAGGGCCCACGGGAATCACCATCGCCAACATTTCAAAACACCTGAGTTCACGTAGCATAGTGTTCCCCTCCCTTCCCTCAAAGAGAGGTTCTGGAGGTACTGTAGCTTTTAGGGGAAAAAAAAAAATGTTAACACATCACAGGTCATGTTGAAGTCATTCTCTGTTTAGGCACTAAAATTTGTGTCGTCACTCAGTGTGTATTACCAGTATTTACTTGCTTTCTTGATTTCACCAAAACCAAATTTAATTTAAAGGATCACACTAGTTTTTCAAAGGGAAAGAGACAATTAATTGTACATAATGTATACACACAAAAAAAATACCTGTAGAAATATTATTCCAACATAGCAGGAAAAAAACAAACAGAAGTATTGGACTGTCGGAGGTGAGCGTGCGTCTGTAACCCTTTGTGACTCCAAATCGTGCTCTGTCTTCTAGGTTAACCCACAAAGTACATTCTGTCTTACTGATCCTGTAGGCACAACCATTTTGTTTTTTAATTTCCCCCGCAAATAACAAGACCCACAGAAGTGACTCTAGCTATTTAATGGTTCTGTTCTTTTATATGCAGCAACCACACCGTCCATTTCCAAAAGGCTTCGGCCTGAAGGCATTTTCCAATGATGTTAGTGCACAAACGCTTTAAATTAGACTGGAACTGCCAGAATCAAATGTAAATGAGGAATATCTCATTCCCCTACTGCATGGTATCAATTTTTAATAAATTGTTGCAAATTTGTTTTTATGAATAAAAGGAAAAAAACTCTCGTCTCTAATGCCTACTGGTACCAAAATGAAAACAGGGCCATATTACTCTGCTCAGAAAACTCAGGAGATTGTTCTGATGTTGCCTGCTCAGCACTGTCCCTTCCTTCAGATGCAATTAACAGGGCAGATATGTGACCATATAACTCCAACTTCTGATTGCTCAAGGAGTGGGAAGCTGACTTAAGCTTGGCCACTAAGTCCCTTCCCAAAATTCCTCCATGTAGAGAAAGTCTGCCACAAAAAAAGAAAAAGAGAGCCAACTAAAAGAAACAAGATTGAGATGGGGTCTGAGGCCCTGACTAGCTGTTTCTAAAGGCTGACAGTGTCCTGGGATTTCACAAGCCTTCATTCAGGCCCTCCGCAGATTCTCTGTTCATCTATAAATTGCCCTTTCTGCTGGGGGGTTGGTTCAAATTGGGTTCCCAGATCCTGAAACACAAGAGTCTTATCCAACATGGAAAATTCTATCCCCCAACCCCAATTCCCACTCCAAGCCTAAACAGCCTGTTGAGATTGGCCCAGTGCTCTTTCCCAAGTTCATCACTGCCTCCACCTGCATCCCTGGTGCACCTAAAGACTGGTTACACTTCTTCCACATGCTGTGTCCTCAGTCAACAGTTCTATTTTGTCATTCTAGATACCCCAACAAGAAATCCCCTTTTGGCCTTTTCTAGGCTAAAGATGCTGCCCTCTTTCAAGGCACTGGGTAGATGACTCTGCCCAACCAGCATCTGAGTTCCCTGAGGAAGGGACTCATGGCTGCTTGCCTGATGTTCACTATGGATCAGAACAAGCTTTGTTGAAGTTTTGCAGAATACAACATTTTAGCCACTGTGTGTCCAGATTCATTACTGGGTCTGGAAGACAAAGAAAGAACAAAGGAGGCTGAAGCAGACTAGAGAGACCTGAGGCCATTGATATGGACGTGAGCCTCAGAAATGGGGGAACTAGACTCTGACTTCAAAGGAGGGCTATCTCTGGGCTGGAGTTTTTGAGTGCATAAGATCCTCTGTGATGGAGCCTGCTGAAGCACAGGCCTCATGAATTGTAGGCCCCCAGGGAAGCCCTGCTACATGTCTGCCATTCCCTACTGCCTCTTCTGTAGCCTTGATGTATGATATGGGATAGTCAAGGATAGCAGAGAGGTTCAAAGCAGAGGGGAGAGTGACCCAAGGTCCATTAATACAACTATAGCAAACACAAGAACAATCACAATCCTGATCAGTCTTCCTTTTCTATCTGACCTAAACTCTCAGAAATTAGAGCTAAGAAGAATTACAGAGATCATCTCATCCAGTCCCTCATTGTACAGGCAGGGAAACTGAGGCCCAGTAACTGGAGCCAAAGTCAACCAGAAAGTCATGAGATTGTAGGTGTTATGTGTTGTATCTAGATGCCCTCCAAACCTTCAGGCACTTGTAAATCAGGCTTTTTAGAGGTGGCTGGCTGTAGGGTGTGTGATACCAGGATTAAGGGTGTGTGGTACCAATTAATCCCCTAATTGGTTTAACATGGCTGTAGGTGTGGACAATGGGAAGGCCCACTCTGAGTATGACCGTGCAACCTAAAAGGCTTTTGGCCTGGATAGGATACAAGGAAAAAGGAGGCTTCCTGCTTGCTGCTTCACTGCCTTATTGCCTGCCCTGCCATGGACTGTTTCTCCTCTGCCATCTTCTGCCATGGTGTCCTGCCTTGGAGCCAGTTGACTATGGACTGAAACCTCTACGTATTGTGAACCAAAATAAGCCTTTCTTCCTTTTACTCGCAGATGTCAGGTATTTTGTTCTAGCAACAAGAAAATAACTAAGACAGTAGGTCTGAAGCCCAAATGTCTTGGCTTTGAAACTCTGGCTCTTCTTTAAGGAGTCCCCTTCCTCATACTTGATCCAGAACACAAACAGAAGAATATAGCCAGAAGACACTATAAGGTGAAGCCATTTTGAACCAGGAGAGAGACAGGACAGGAAATTTCCTGGTCTTGGGTTTGCAGCAGATAGGATGCCTTGGAGACCATACAAACATCCTGCTGTCACCATACTTCCTTGACATCCAGCATGAGCCTGAGACACATGCTCCTGTCCTTGTCCCACCTCCTTGATCTCTGGCATAAGCCCAAGGAGCATGCGCTCTAACAGCCTGAGAGTAACCACACATATCCCCACAGTCATTATCATTACGGTTTTGATCCCCCATTGAGCTCTGGCAGCCATGCCAATTCTGCCTAGGCCAATTTAAGTTCAAAACCTCCCCCTGCCAAGGTGAGTGCTGAGACTCAGAGTTGAATGGAAAAAAGCATAATTAGTTACCACCGGATCACTCCCCAAATTTTCGGAAAACAAAAGGAAAGGCAACCCTGGAACTTGCTGTGGTCACCCTCTCTCAGCTCTGCCAACTCTCTGTTCTTGAAAATGTACTTTCATTATTGGCTGTTGCTATCTGTGGGTGCTGCCCGCTTGGAATTCTCAAGTATACTTTAACCTCAATTCTAAGACAGAGTGCCATGAGTCAAGATTGCTCCAGACCTTATTTATGCTCCCACTCTTGAGGGTGTATTTTCCTTTAATAAATCCTTGTCTTCCTCCCTACTGTGTCATCTGCTCAATTCTCTGTTCGATACCGATAGCTTAGATACTGAGTGAGACAAAGACCACATGTCCAGTAGCAAAGTCACAGAGACTCAAGCTCTTGAGAAATCAACATGTATCTTCACTAAATATGATGCTCACTGATAAAAACACATGCTCTTCTTAGCATGTCTGAAAGGGAAAAAAAACGATTGCACTGAAGAAACTTATTAGTATCATCACTAAGTTCTTAATGCTCTGCACAGCCTTAAAGAGCAGGGTTTGAGTGAATGAATGGAGGTCTAAAAGAAAGGCCCAGAAGCACTACTGCTCTTCTTTATAAAGGATTCTCTCTTGTCATGATGTCTATTTCTGAGGTAAGAATGAAATAAAGAATATTTCCCACCTTCAAATAAATGTATTTTGAAGTCAAAGTCCTTTGAGAAAGCATTGTCTAGCGGTGTCCTCATCCTGGTTTGTGGAGAAACACTGGGGTCTCCTAAAAGAGGATAAGAAGAAGTTTCTGGAAATAGCCTGTAGTGCTGGCCAAAGCCTGACATTCTAGACAGTTCCCTGTGCTCAGCAGTTTGTTCTCTACAAGGTTATTCCTGGGATCCATTCTCAAAGCCTAAAAGCCAGTGACAAGGATAGGAAGTGCTGGGAGATTCTAAAAGAAGGTTGGTGACCAGAGGTGGTTCTGCCTACCATTCCCCCTCCTGCCCTGAAGCACAGCCCTGCTTTGAGGGGAAAGATGGGGAGTGACTGGGAGAGAATGTGGAACCCCTACCCTGGCTGTCAGCCCTTGACAAAGAACTAGTTCAAAGATATTATTGCTCAGTACCAAAGTCTAGCCAATTAGAGCCTTATCCTGGATTTCTGTTTTCCAGTTTGAAATCTTTGCATGTACCTGACCACCTCACTGGGACTCAAGGACCTGCGATACCTAAAGATACATCTTCTCCTGAGCTTCTCAGTTTTGAGCTGAAGCATCCCCTTATCTACACACAGAGAGAAGGGGCTCGGTCACCTAGAACAAGTTTGATGTGCGGGGCCACCGTCATCCCAGACTTCTGAGTCTTCTGCCCTCCTTACCTTCTTCTCTTCGCCTTTTGAGGAGACATTTGGCCAGTATTTCCCTGGCCCCACAGATCTCTGAGTAGGGGGGGAGTAAGGACACCCAAGTCAGCCCCCAGATGAGGCATGTCGCTTCTGTAAGCGCAGTGGGACAGCCAACACCATCGGACCAACTGACCACAAAATGCATCCAGGAGGAGCCCTGTAAGGAAAAGCATAGGGCCAGGCTGGGCCAAGGGAGAGTCCGAAGGCAAAGCTATAAAAGAGACAGCAAAAACAGTTCTGTTAGGAAGGACTGAAGATTAGGGGGTAGGAGAAAAAGATGAAGGAGAACAGGACAAAGTCGAGCAGCTGGGCAGGGCAGCCACACAATGTGAAAGAAAAGCGGTCAGGCTATTGATTTTAAGTCATTTGTGACAGTTGTGTTCTCTTCATTTTACTCCTTCCGGCCAAATGTCCCCCAACCTTCAGTAACATTTACCACATGAGCAAGAGCTTCGTGGGCTCTGATGGAAATGAAGGGAAAGGGGAAATTCTGTTTGGATTGAGGCCAGGGTAGAAATAAAAGAAGAAGCAACCACAAGATGCAAGGTAGAAATGTGCAATCTGTACAAGCAGGAATTTGAAGCAAAATGTATCCATGAACATATAAAAGACCTCAAAAGGCAGCCATGCTGGAGCATGCCTGAAATCCCAGCTACTACTAAGGAGACTGAGGCAAGAAGACTGCAAGGCCGGAGATTTAGCTCAGTGGTTCCAGCACCTGCCTTGCAAGCGCAAGGTCCTGAGTTTGATCCCGGTAACCACAATGTTGGGTGTGGTGACTCACGCCCACCAGCCATCAATACCACATACCACAGTGCCAGGCGTGGTGGCTCACGCCTGTAATCCCAGCACTCGGGAGGCAGAGGCAGGAGGATTGCTGAGTTCGAAGCTTTCCTGGGCTACATAGTGAGCTCAGGGCAGCCTGAACTACAAAGTGAGACCCTGTCTCAAAAAAAAAAAAAGAAAAGACTGCATGTTTGAAGCCAGCCTGGATAACTTAAAAAGATCCTACCTCAAAATTTAAAAATTAAAAGGGCTGGGGGTGTAGTAGCTCAGTGTTCCCCAGGTTCCATCCTTAGTACCATAAAAAAAGAAAAGAAAAAAATTCTCAGGACTTTCACTTTTATTTTGAGACAGTGTCTCAGTATGCAGTGAGTTTAGGCTGGCCTTGAACTCACTATGTAGCCCAAGTTGTCCTCTAACTCACAGTGGTCCTCCTGCTTCAGCTTCCTGGATGCTAAGACTACAGGTGTGCATTACTACACGTAGGCTCATTTCTGATTTTTTGAGACAGGGTCTCACTAACACATTAATACTAGCACACTGGGAACAAAGCTTCCAGTAAATGAACTTCAGGCGGGGGTGGGGGGCAAACTACCTCCAAATGATTCCAATAAACAACAGGAGACATGCTATCCCATGAAAAGCCATAATTCTCAAAGATGCTAAGTCCAACACAATGGCAAAAATGCTAGAAAACAAAACAAATCACACCACAATCATGTGAGTCACAAAACACTTGACACTCAAGGCCCCAGGAGTGGGGTAAAGTTGGAGAGGCTGCCAGCTCTGGTGGTGCCTAAGCAGGATTTGTTTGGCTACTTCGCCCCCAACGTCCTGGCTGCTTCCCCTGGGCTATAACTGGAAAGTTCTCGCACTCAAAGGAAGGCTCCTTCCATCAAAATTCCATGGGGGCATGCTCGCTTCAGCAGCACATATACTAAAATTCCA
Organism: Thryonomys swinderianus; assembly: GCA_004025085.1. Classification (NCBI taxonomy): domain Eukaryota; kingdom Metazoa; phylum Chordata; class Mammalia; order Rodentia; family Thryonomyidae; genus Thryonomys; species Thryonomys swinderianus. The sequence continues at coordinate 21,792 of PVIC010027535.1, forward strand.
TGGGGGAGGACTCAGAGCAGGGTATCCCAGATTTGAAAAACATACAGACACCTTCTCAAGCACATTGACTTTAATTATTTTTATAAGGTTATCTAAATATGTTCAAACTAGATATAAATGGATGCTTAGAGCCTTCATATAAAAGCCAAACAAATGTATAAATTAAGTACAAATAAAATGACAGAGTCAGTAAAAAAAAAAAATCCTATCAACCTTGATGCCATCAGATAGATGAGCTTTTGCTGAAGAACAAACAGCAGCTCAGGGAGCAGCAAGAGCAACCCGAATGCTCCAAGGCGCTCCCTTTGAACTCTGCCATCCGGTCGTGATGACTCAATTGTCACAGTGCTTGTCTTTATTTAAACTTCTGTGAAAGCTTCATTTATTCAACATGCCTTCAGTTGGCTCTAACATCATTTCCCCCTGAAGTCCACCTTTGTTGGTCTCTCTCGTGAGTCTTGCTGATCACGGGGCCAGCAGAGGACATACACCCAGAGTTGCGATTCAGCACAGGTGCCCAGGAAGCAGGGGCTGGCTGTTGGCTGGCGTCCTTCCATTCGACTCTCACAGGGACCTCTGAGTAGAACCCATTCCCACCACCCTCTTGCAGCTACAGGCTCTGGGCCCGGGGGAGTGCTGTTCTGGGTCCCCAAGGGGATGTGCAGCTGGACTGTGAACCCTGCCACTTCCTCAATCTACCTTAGTAAACAAGCGCTTCAGATGACCCAGGGTTTGCTTACCGCATTTTGTGTAGATTATCTTGAAATGAAGCACATTTATTTTATGTCATAAGAGAGTTGCAAACCAGACACGAGAGCATCTGTAACCCCAGCACCCTTCGAGGCTGAGGTAGAAGAATCGTAAGTTCCACCCCAGACTGCAACTAAGCTATGTAGTGAGACCCTATCTCAAAATAACACATTTGAAAAGGGTTAAAAATGCCCTGGGTTCAATCCCCACCTGCAAGACAGAGAGGCAGAGGCACAGGAACAGAGACACAGACAGGGACAGACAGAGCTACAGACCCCTGAGAGTTGCCCATCACACTTCCTGAGGCTCAGGGCTGCCATCCGAGAGCCTCTGACCCGGCCATGAGAGCGTGAGGAGACTGCAGCAAGCCCGCAGCTTGGAATGATACCTGTCAGACACACAAAGCAGCCCTGGAGACCGGGGCCTCGCTGACACCTGGTTTTAAAGACAGGGGCGTCTAGAAAAGCAGAGCAGCTCCGCACTGTGTCACAGTCACAATGGCAATGCCAGAGCTGTCATAGAGACCTCTGCCATGGCTGTGATGGCTGTGTGTCTGGAGACACCAGCCCCTAGGGGAAGAGTGAAGATGGGGCGTGAGGTCCATCCAAGCCGGCTGAACAGTCAGGGCCGTCTGTGTCAGGAGGGACCCTGTGCACTGAGAGCAGGAACCTGTGTCGAGGACAGAGTGGAAGCTGTGTAAAGACGAAACCCTTTGCTACGGTGCTCACTGAAGGGTCCCTTCAGTCCTCACACCCAGTCCCTGACCATGGACTCTGGTGTGACAAGGCTCCAAGGTCAGAAGACAGTTCTCAAAGTGAGGAGAGACACTAGCTCTGGGTTGTTTCCATGAGACAAGAGATGACCAATGAACTGTTGAGAACACGAACTATAAAGAAAAAGAAAACAAAAAGCAGGAGGAAATGCTGGACTCAAAGCAATGTTAGAAACCCGGGTGTAGGACAGGCAGTGTAGCACAGTGGTGTGTGTGAGGTCCTGGGCTAAACTCAGAGTAGGAGGAAGGGAGGGAGAAGGAGGGAGGGAAGGAGAGAAGGAAGAGAAGAAGGAAATGGTAGGAGCAAGGCTATTCTTTTAATTCTTTTTTCTTTATTTCTTGCTACATTAGACCATCATTATCCATTTTGTGTGGACACTTGCTTTCATTTCTCTCTTGTTTGGGGTTTTTGCATCTAAGATCATGAATAAAATAGATGTTTGTTTTTTTCTTTTTATTTTGGCTTTGGAATCA
>PVIC010027536.1:0-14753 GCA_004025085.1 Thryonomys swinderianus
AAAAACTGTATGTCTGCTTTAATCACCAGTCCGGCCAGCCCAGAGTACTGTTCCTACCATGTAGCAGTACTCAGGAAGTACATGTTGGATGTGATGAGTAAATGATTAGATGAATGAATGGAGTTCTGGAAAACCATCCACAACCTAATCATTCCAGATGGGGCCTCTCTCAATCATATCAAGGCAAGTAGATCCTACAGCTATGGCTTTGTCATTCATAAGTCAATATTATGGTGCATTCTTCTGGAAGACTGAAGATGGACAAACACCTAGTCCTATAGTCTAAAGGTCCCTGACTCAGGCAAGTAAGGCTGGAGAGAAAGGAACCATTGAGAAGAATCACATTGATCTGTTAACTCTTACAATTCTCCTAGACACAGTTACAATGTACAGGAAACAAATACATAGGCCTGCAATATGCCCTCTGACTAGTGCTTTGACGGAAGCACTGACAGAAACTTCTAGAACTCTCTCAGTTGTCCTAGGTCTCTGAATCACGAAACAAACAAAGGGTGAGGGTGGTCACCATGCCCAGTATGTATGGACCAGTTGAAAGACTGGGAAACAAGCAACAGTGGAATAGAGAGTGAATTTAGAGAAGTAGGAAAAGCAGAAGTGGGAAAACCCAATGACGCCCAGAGCAAGAGCAGGACCCGATGCAGCTGGAGGGATGGTTCACAAAGGAAGAAGAGAGGAACCCAAAGCTGAGGAAGAGCTCTGTGTTAGCCCACTATACCTTACACCCTAGATATGAAGTATGCTTCCTCCTGTGGGTGTGTGTGAGTGCACTGTGATATCCACACCATGGCAGTATGTCTAAAGACTCATTTATCAGAATGTAGCCCCATCTTTAAGTGCCACATGGCCACACAGACGAAGAGACTTACATTAAGCAGTGTGCACATGTGCTTACAGCAACTGGTGCACCTGAAACTCACAGGTCAGCCTGGTAGGCTGGAGACCTGTGTAGGAGTTAGAGGACAGAAACTACTGGAAAACCATGAGCCAGAGAGGAGTGTGACCTGATGTGGGCTATTTATAGATGGCATTAGCAAACGAATGGGACACAAATGAACAACTCAACACAGCAGTTGACCTGGGGTGCCATTTTAGGAAAGTTAGATGTGAAGAGACAACTTTTGTTCGACCCCGCCGAATAAAAGCCATCAGAAATCCCAGCTTCCATTCGTCTGGTCACCCAAGGCTGCAACACCAGTTTCCAAGAGCTTTGTGTGCACGTGGCAGCTGAAGCCAGGCCCCGAAAGGCTCCGCAGCACCTTCCAGGGAGGGGTCTTTGATCATCTCCTCATGACCACAGAGAGAGTTAAGGGAAGAGAAGGAAAACGTTTGAAGAGAACCCTTCTCTGTTCTCTGCCTCCTGAAAAGGTCACACATGTGATGAGGTATTAAAGGCATTCGCAGGGGCAGCAGAGAGAGCAGCATGCACATACATCCATTACTTATGAGACTCCCCTGAAATGTAAATGGAGGCGAGTTTATTGGTTCCCTTGGTCTTAAATGGAATCATAAAGAATTCATTGGGTCCAGCCAGGGCCTTTCAGATCTGGAGCTCGGCAAGAAATATGTGGCATGCTAAGGTTACATTAATAAAAAATAAATAAATCCGTGTCCAGGAAACGCATGCTTGTGCACTATAAAACTGCCCATTCTGTAGATATTAATGTTTAATGTGTTTGTAAAAAGCAGTTGGCTTTGCCGAGCACAGCAACAAAAACGTCCCACTCCCCTCAGTGCTTAACATCTCAGCGTGGCTCCTAAGTGCTCCAGAGGAGAACCGGCCAGCCTGGGTGGGGAGTGGGGCTCAGGGCTGGCAGCGCATGGAAAAGTTGCTGCACTAAGAGGAAACAGTGGCATCTCCTCCCCCGCGTGCCCTCAGACTCACATCCTTCTTGGCATTTCCCCAGCTCACCATTCTGAGGAGACCTGGGCAGAAAAGGTGATATTTGCAAAACAGAATAAGTGATGAGTACAGAAACTTGTTTGAAGAAGACTTCCGAAGATAACCACATCAAAATCAACAAAGTTTGTTTAGTGGAGAACACAACTCAGAGAAGCAAAAGTAGGGATTTTTTTTCAGGCCACTTCCTAACAGCTGAGGCTGTTGCTAGACATTCAGAGAAGGTTCCACTACCACACGAGAACCACCGCTTTCCCAGGTACCTCAGCAGCTGGCTGTGTAACATGTGACTATTATCTTTCTTTTGTGTTCAGTCCCAGTTGAGGGCAGAGAAAGCTCTGCTTCTGCCAAGCTGATCTGCATTCGGGGCAGATTTGCCTCTCCCAGACCTGCCAGACCAAGATGTCACCTTTCTCCTCAGGCACCCCTTGAGTTCACTGGGAAAATGAGAAAGGACAGGTGTGGAGAACAAAGCTGAACGCTCGGGACAGGCAGGCATACTTAAGCCCAGCATCAGGCATGCCACCGGGCTGGCTGAGGAGCAGGCCGCAGCAGGGACCTGAGAAAAGGAGTGGGCACATCACCGAGGGCCAGGCACTCCCTGCTCTCCCCTCCACCCGTCCCCCTGGAAGCCGCAGACGGCTTCTCATTTCTGCCCAGACTGTCAGACCCTCTGAGTGACTCCCTGAAGTCACAGACCAAGCTCCACTGGAGGGAACAAGGTGTGGAATGCTGGGGAAACTTGGAATTCTGCTTGTTATACAGAGGCGAACCCGCCTCCCCATCCTCTAAAAGAAAGCTCTGCCTCTCAAATCCAGGGTGGTGGATTCAATTAGGTCCCCCAGAAAGATAGGCAGAAGTCCTGGCCCTTGGTACTTGTGAACATGACCTTACTTAAAAATAGGGTCTTTGGGGCCGGAGGGTTAGCTCAGTGGTTCCGGCGACTGCCTCGCAAGCGCAAGGTCCTGAGTTCGATCGCCAGTAACCACATACAATGTTAGGCGTGGAAACTCATGCCCACCAGCAATCAATACCACATACCACATACCACAGTGCGGGGCGTAGTGGCTCACGCCTGTAATCCCAGCACTCGGAAGGCAGAGACAGGAGGATTGCTGAGTTCGAGGCTTGCCTGGGCCACATAGTGAGCTCAGAGCCAGCCTGAACTGCAAAGCGAGACCCTGTCTCAAAAAAAAAAAAAAAAAAAAAAAAAAATAGGGTCTTTGTAGATGGAAGCAAGTTAAGAAAGGGCCATCCAGGTTTAAAGTGCACCCTAAATTCAGTGACTTCTGTCCTTCTGAAGAATGAGATCACAGGCACAGAAACATGGGGGGAGGTCACGTGGAGACAGAGAAAGAGGTTCAAAACGCTGCCACAAACCAAGAAACACCAAGGACACCACAAAGTGAATGAGAGAAGAGGTGAAGAAGGAATCTCCCAATTTCTTCCCAGAGAAATCACAGCATCCAGGAGACCTCAGCTAGCACTTCCAGCCCCCCTCATTCCACAGCAATGTACATCTGCTGCTTGAAGCCACTCTGTTTGTGATCACTTGTTATGGTGGTCCTAGGGGATCACAGGGGCACACGGGGACAGCTCCCTGACATCAGTGCCTCCAGTGAGACCATGCTGAGGCCGGGAGAATGCACACCCACCCCCAAGGAAGCTTCATGCCAGGGACACGCTGCGGCTGTCAGGAAAACCCCACCTGAGCAGCACACCGTCATGCCACCTTGTCCTCTGAAGGTCCTGGGCATGTAAGCTATAGGCGAAGTACCTTGGGCAAGGCCAGAGACTTCACAGCCAGCTGCAGGGGAAACACAAGGACACAGCCGGCCACCTTCCCTGGAGCTGACCACGATGCGACCCTGCCTCATAGCCTCCTTCCTGTTCGCGGCCTCTTTGGGCCAACTGCCCCTCGCCCCGCTCTCCCGCTGCCTGAGTGAGCAGCGGGCACTGTCCTCCATGCCGCAGCTCCTCAGTGTTCCGGGTGAGCAGTCATCTAGGGAGCTGGATCACAGCTTCTCGGAGCCAAGGCTAACACTGCCTCCCCAGAACAGGCGGAAGTCCTCCCCTCTGTCTCCTGGGTAGATGAGTGAGTCAGTGAGTGAATGAATGAATAGCATGGATAAAGGCACAATGAATAACACTTGGGTCTAACAACGAGCATAGCAGAACCCAAGGCTGACAGGGTAGCCTCAGACCACGATGTCTCCTGCTCCCTGGCTCTGTGCCCTTCAGCAAAGGCTTTACTCTTGCAGAGTGCCACTCCCTCTGCAGCAAAGTGAGGTCAGTGAGAATACAGAGGAGCATGAGACGCTTCCAGCACCTAGCCGGTGCTCAGCGTCAGGAATCCCTCTTCTCTGTTCTTCCTTCCCAGTGTCCCTACTTCTCTATTCTGTCTGTGCAGCAACTAACATCTTAACATCTGATGAACCAACCCCCCACCAGGTAGCAGGGCCTCCGCGCTGGGCCTTCCTACCCCTCTTCTCATCTGGTCATCACTCTCTTCCTTACAGGGGAAGCGGCTGAGGTGACACACCTTGCCGCCCTAGTCATAGCAAAATACGAAAAATCAAGGGGCTTAAAATAACAGAAATGTATTACTGTGCCACCCGGGAGACTGCAAGTTCAAAATCAGCTCTGTTGGCCAGATTGGTTCTTCCTACAGGCTTGGTGGAAAAACCTGTTTCCATCCCACCTCCCACTCCTGGGGCTGTGCCAACCACCTTTGCTGTTCTTACCTTATGTATCAGCTCCCTGATCTCTGCCTTCACAGACAGGCACTTTCCCTATCCGTGCCTGTCGTCTCTGCATCTGAATACACTCTCTTCACGGAACACCATCATACTGTACCAGGGCCCATCCTAATGATCTCATTGAACTTGGTTCCCTTTTTCCAAGTAAGGTCACATGCACAGGTGCTGGGGACTTGACCATCTTTTAAGGGACACAACTCAACCCATAACACCTCCCTCAGCGGCCAGCAAGTACAGTGCGTACATGCACTCACATGCCTGTTGGCCTCTCTTCCCAGAGTGGCCTTTGATGGAGCCTCTCATGAGCTATGCCAGCAGAAATAGAGGGAGAAACACCTGGCTTTCAGGAGACGCTTGGGAGAGAGCATGTCAGACCAGAAAGTCAGATGAAACATCCCCAAGCCTCATACTAAGATTTTCCCGCAGAGGACTCAAAGGACCAAAGAGAGGCAATGACATGCCTGAGGCCACCCATGGGCCAAAAGAAGCCAGGCCCAGAGCTCGGGTCCTTGACCCTGCTGCATGTACCTGCCTCTGTGTAGAAAACCTTCTCACAATCTTGCAGCTTCCACACTAGCCCTCTCTGTTAATAGTAAGAAAGAAAATATTCCTTAAACAAATTTCTGAGCAAAAGCTTCAAACATTCAGTTGCATGAGAGAACTGCGGGAAGCAGAAAGACTCTCTTCCACCAGATGAAGGGCCTATTATTGTTATTATCATGATCATTATTATTATTCTAACCTTCAAGTCAAAATTGCCAGGGAGTCCAGAATATTCCTTTCTTCCATGTCCAGCCTCAAGAAAACAGGCATAGAAAACCCACAGAAATTGAATCACAGTTTCAGCTAAATACATATTTAATTCCTTATGTATTTTTTATATTTTGTTTTGTGCAAGATTGTTTACCTAGTTAATGGTTAAGTGGAATCTATTGTCACTGTTACTGAGAGACTTTTTTTCCTTATTCAGTCTTGAAGTGCCCCCTAGTGAAATGTTTTCATATTTAAGAATCTGAAAACAGCTGGAAGTAAGATTTACAGAAAGCAGAACAAAATTCTAGAAAGAAATAAAGGTTGAGGATAAAGAGATGGCTCTTTTGTTTCTAAGAGATCTGAACATGATTCTTTTGAAATCTGTTCCTGAACCCTCTTCTATCTATATGCACAATCACGCGGGTTACCCAAGGACACATCCCGGAGATGGAGGGCTAATCCAAGAACGTAAGCCGAAATCCCACGAGCTGACTTGCGGTGAGACAGAAGGAAGAACCCAGCCCAGACACACACACCGTGGCCAGAGGTGAAGAAAGAGCTATGATGTGCACACCGACACTAGAACTGCACAGGAGCCTGTTCAGTGAGCTTCTCGCAAAGAGGGACCCGAGTCAGTCTTGGGTCCTTGAAAGTCCCGAAATCTATGTTGATATCAACTTTTGATAGGGGAGGCAGTAGATTCTGGGGGTGTAGAGGAATTCTTCCTGCCTTCCACCCCACTTGCTGTGAACCTAAAACTGCTCTTTGGAAAAGCTTGTTAACTAATTTTTTTTTCAAAACAGCATTTGACAGAGCAAAGAAAACCACAGGAAGTGGTCTTGAAGGGCAATTACACATCAACTTCTCTAATTGGCAGTTTGCAAACCCGTTTACACATCAGAACCACTTAGAGAACCACTTCTTACTAATATGCCTTCCCTTCCTCCACCTTGGACTTCCTCATAAGTTGGTTTGGGTGCAGCAGGCATTTGACTTCTTTTAAAATTTCCCTCAAGAGACCTGTTGTGCAGCCAGGGTAGAAAAACACACTGTGATGCTCCCTGCTAGGATGCACGATTCCACCAAGTCACCTCCTGGGGTGTGATCTGGGATCCTGAGACCCTCCAGCAACCCGGAGGGCAGGCGCTGCTAACCATGCTTGCCCTTATTTCCTGTCCCCCGTGCCCTGTGGCAGCTCAGCTAAGTGGCTTCTGCTGCCAGACTGGCTTTTCAGGGAAGTGTTTCGCAGGACCGTTCAGAGCTCCATATCAAGGTGAGCTACGTATCAGGGATTTTTCAAACGCAGACAGGCCACCAAGAAGGGCTGCAGCCTGAGAAAGGCAGTCTGCTCCCCTGGGAAAGGTACTTGCCCACCTGACGAGGCTGCTGAGGGCAGGCCCAGGGCCGCACCCTCGCTGTGCTCCTGTCCCCAGCTTCACCTGGCCTTTACCTGTTCCACCTCCTCAAATCTCAGGGCCTGGCCACGCTGCGCCATCTTCACAGGGTGGAAGAGAAGGCAAGACTGTAGTGCATCAGGGCTCGGCTGAACATGGAATAGCTTCCATACTGTGAAGGACCTTAGAATGCGATTATCAGCCATTGCTTCCCCACGGCCCACCAGCCACGGCCCTTTTTGGAAGATGACGTCCAGATAGGTACAATCCAAGGACTCACCCCTTGGCTCTTGACCATGAAGAAAGTTACCCAAGAGAAAAGCCCCCAAGCCCCAGCCAGGAGGCACCGAGGGCAAAACCACAGAGAAAGACACCAGCAGAGGCCAAACCACCATGTGGGAGTAGAGTCGGCCCAGCTCCTGGCCCAGCACTGTGGTCAGGCCAGCCCAGGACAGCCAGCTCCTTGGCCTCTGCCTGTCCAGCCTAAGCGACCCTTGTCCTCCCCTGGGCTTGCTCGGGTCACCCTACTGCCCGGTCCTCACACAAGCATCTGAACAGCTTAAGGGCCCAGGAACCCACTGTGGATGTTCAGGGCCATCGCCTAAGTGATGGAGGAGGGCAAAGCTTCCCACTCCATCTCGGAAGGAGCCAACACCTCTCTGCACCCTTCCCTTACTGCCTAGCGACACTTCTCTTGGAATCTGAGGTCATCTCTTCTTTTTCCACCCAGAAAGAACAAATGTCATCGTTCTTAGGCACCCAGCAGAGCAGGCTCCAGCCTGGGACTGTTGGCGGAGGGACTCCACTTAAATGGCTTCTGGGCCCAGAATCTCGCTGGCCCGGGATAAAGAGCGCCAAGCATTCAGAGCAACTATCAAACCGCACAGATGGTGGGGAAACCCTCCCTCCCCTCCAGCTACCTGCGCGCTTTAGCTGGGACCCGCGCGCCAAGGCTGGCTCATCCACTGCAATGAACACACCTCACCAAGACCAGATATCCCTAACAGGGAGCACATTCTCCTATTCAAGCCTCAACTACTCTCTCTGCAGGGGGAGGGGCAGCGGCCCCAGGGGCTGCCCTCTCAAAGGCCGGTGTCGCCCTGCAAAGCAGAAAGTAGTTGAAATGTCAGCATGGCGCACAGGATCGCCCGCGGAGGAGCCGAGGCCACCTGCGCAAACGGACGCACGTGGGCACGCTGCCTGCACCCGCCAGGCCCGCGCGGGCGGCCGGACCCCGCGAACCCTGGGACGAGTGTAAATGAAGCGGCTGGGGGCGGCTCTGTGCCGCATCCCAGCTCTTCTCCGGGCTGGGAATCATTTACTTACAAAGGTGAATACTTTCTCTGGGGCTGCTTCCTGCCAACAACAAATCCCCGCGCCGCTTCCTGATAAATGGGGACAGCAGATCGCGGCCGGGAAGACTGCGCGCCCCCCTGGCGAGCACCGCGGAAATCCATCCCCGCTGATGAAAGCCGCGTCTGCCCACCCTGACTTGGCCAATTTGTCTGCTCCGGGAGGAAAAAATTAGGCTGAAAAGAATGGCCAATTTTAAGGCCGAGGTTGCTTTTTCATTATTGTGAGACATTTGGTGTGGAGCGATATTTATGACCTTCGCTTTCTGTATTCCACTCAGGTGGCTAAATAAGCAGCCCATGGTTGGGACTACGCCGAGGGTTGAGGAGGACCCGGAGGAGCCGACCAGGAAGAGTCGCTGTGCAAGACAAGGAAAATGTACAGCGCCCCCAGCAGGCCCCTTAACAAACACAAAACAGCCTGGAGCCAAGGACAGTGAAGGAGGAAGAGAGGAAGGAAGATCTTCATGGTTTGAAAAAGATAAAATACATCCTGGGTCAGGGATTAGCTCAGTGGTTCAAACACCTGCCTCACAAGCACAAAGCCCTGAGTTCTACCCCAGTACCACACACACACACACACATACACACAATTTAAAATGTCCCTAATATCAATTTTCCCCTCTGCACAAGTCAGCGCATGAAAATTCTTTCCAGGAGCCTGCCAGTCCTCTCTATACCACCAAAGTAGCCCTTGTCTTCCCTTCCCTTTGCCCCTCATCTTGAGTAGGTATAGGACAGCCAGGGTTGTCTGTCCACTTTCTTTATGAAGACAAGTCCTTACCAAAGAAAATCTAGGAAGCAAGGCTGTCACCATGCCCAAGACCTGTTAGCTGGGAACGAGGCAGCAGAGAAAAGTAGACACCATGGGCCTCGTTCTCAGATCAAGAGAAAGCAGTTGTCCACCAGAGAGACATCTTGGGAAAGTCACAAAAGAAGAGAAGTGTAAGCAGGAACACTGACCTGACTTGGGGTCCCATGACCTTGCCACCACAAGCGCAGCCATGCCTGCAGAAGGCCAGATGCTTCATCATGAGACAGTCCTGTCGTCACAAGCCCAGATGCCCAGGTGAGCCTTCTGCTGCCCTGTCCTATTCCTTGAGATGGATATAGTTGAGGGACATAATTAAGGAAAGTCAAATTCTCAAGGAATCCAAAACTGGAAGGGAGTATTCAATACCAACTTCCATAATGACAATGTTAATAACTGGTATTAGCACCAAAACACTGCCTGGAATACACTGAGATTAAGTTTACTAAGTCCGTGCAAAGAGGGAGACGATGCACCATGGAAAACCATGAACCATCTCAGCAAAATAGGGTAGAAGGATCATATTACAAAGCCACTGGTAAAGGCCTCAGCCCAGGCACAGGCATGCTGAAGACTGATACTTCATCATGGGACTATAGGACACTTCCTCTTCTCCCACACCTTACAGCCTGGCAGACAGAGCTGAAAACACTGAGAGAGGCCAGGGAGAGGTAGGGATGCTGTGAGTGATGTTCTAGAAGGCAGGAAACACAGGGTGAGGCCGAGTGCCCATTATCAGTACTGACTCTGGGGCAAGAGGCTCTGTGGTCATTTTTGAGGTTTGGGCAAGGACCTCCATCTGCTCTCAGCCTCTTCTCAGTAGCTTCCCTGAAGTTCACAGCATGCCCTCGATTGCTGCTGATGCTCTACGTGGTTATCTGATTAAGAGGAGAATGCCGCAGCCCTGTCTCAGTGCCAGACATTTCAGTGCCAGCTTTTGGCTCTCAGTAGCTCAAGCTCTCTTTCTTAAAACTATTAAGTCCTGTTAGGACTTGGATTTGAAATGTCCCCCAGAAGTTCATATGCTAAAGACTTGGTCACCACCCCGGGAGGCTACAGGAAGGAGGTGGGACCTAGAGGGAGAAAGTTAGGTGATTGGCAGTGTGCTCTTAAAGGGGACATAAGGACCTCTCTTTTCCTTTCTCCTTGCTTCCCAGCCATCATGGTGGGAGCAGCTTGGCTCCACCAGACACTTTGCCTCCATGATAATCCCCACAGGGCCTAAAGCAGGTAGGCCACCTGATCATAGAGTGAAACTTCTGAAACCTTCGTCCATTTTGTGTTGTTTATCTTGCATCACAGCAAGAGGAAACTGACTAACACAATTCCTGCTGAACTTCAGACATCAGTATCCCAAAGTCGGGCCTTTGGCATGCTGAGATCAGAAGGAAGGTCTCTCCACACTGCCCACCTCCCTCACTTCCCATTCAATCATCTTTGGTCCTCCTGTCCCAAAGCCCAGGGCTTTCTCTGAGGTTTCCTTTTCTGACTAAGGAAGTTCCCATCTAAGGGTTGTGGCTCTTCTCAACACCCTCCTTAGGACTCTCATCACATAACCAAGAAAGAACCAACAGTGAAGAGAAGACGCTGAGATTGTCCCCAAGGCCAGACATACTCACTGTCTGTTCTGAAGGTACTCCTGAGAGATTACTTGGAGGTCTTTCTATAACAAGACAATCTCTGTTCGCAATAAAGCCTGAGACCCACTTCCCATCACTTCACCCTCAACATGATCCTTAACACCTGCACAATATTCTACTTCTGGATTATCTTAATGTACCAGAATGCTGTGTTTGGTTCACTTTTATGAATGCATAGCAGTGAACACCATCATATCCTTCTCTGCATCTTTCTAAGGCTGCTTTTAGAGTCTGCCAAGATAGCTATGACCTTAGCTACTGCCACTGCATCTTCCAGCCCCCACCCAACAAAAATCCTGGACCCAAACTGGGTACGGTAGTGCACAGACACTGAGGTAAACAGATCACCCTGAATTCAAGGTCAGTCTGGGCCACCTAGCAATATGCTGTCTCAAAAAACTAAAAAAGTCAAAACTGAGCCAGGAATTTAGCTCAGTGGGCCAGGGATTTAGCTCAGTGGTTCCAGCATCTGCCTTGCAAGTGTGAGGCACCACAGTGCAGGACATGGTGACTCATGCCCCTCAGCAATCAGCACCACACACCACAATGCTGGGCGAGGTAGCTCACACCTGTAATCCCAGCACTCAGGAGGCAGAGGCAGGAAGATTGCTGTGAGTTCAAGGCTTTCTTGGGCTACATAGTGAGTGCAGGGCCAGCCTGAACTACAAAGCGAGACCCTGACTCCAAAAACAAAGTCAAAACCCCAGGTATTCTCCTTGACCTACTCTATTAAGCAGAAGGGAACTTTGTCTCAGCCCTAGATCTTCATGGAAATATATTCATCCCTTTAGGGGTATTTATTGATCTTCATTTGCAGCTTTAATCATTCATTACAGAGCGTTTGCAGACACTTTCTAGGACGTGGATATTAAATCCGGACGTGGGCAAGAAAGGTAAATCCAATATGTAATACAAGAGGGTAAAAGGCAAACCATCTTGGCAGGGCCTCCCTCGGCACCACGGACAGCTCCTTCCCTTCTAATAAAGCCACCTGAGAATGGTACTTAGCCGAGTCCTTTTTAAAGCTCTTTCTCTCCTAAAGAGAGCAGGAAGGGGACACGTGTTTTATGCCATGAGATCGCTGCAGAAGGTCCGCCTTCTGTTTGGCGGGGGACTAATCTCCGCGTTCAGCTCCACGCTGCCTTCGCTGACTCAGCGCAGTTCTTTTAAGTGACCCAGTTCTGTGCTTCCATTATTAATATAATGAAAATGGCTTTCCTCTACACTATTTTGTGCTATCAATGGAAAAGCCACAGCTCCAAAATGCATTAGCCATTGCGGGCTCCAGCAGCATTATTTGCATCAATATAAACCAAATTAATCATGGCTCTATTTGAATAATCAGTCACATGGGGCCGTACTCCCCGGGGACTCCACCACCCTTGGCGTCATCTGGCCAGGGACTCTGAACTGCATTTGGGGCGCGTGTTTTCCTGAGCCCTGCACATCTTCCTGGCCGCTATCGTGACAGCGTCTTGCTGTCTACTTCCCGTTATTCCTGTCCTTGCTCGACAGTGACGCAACCCTACTCCCGGCCCCCTAATCATCATGTCGCAGGTGGTAAATGGCGGGTGTTAAAAACCGATAAGCATAAGGAGAGAAAGAAGCTTTCATTAAGAAAAATAAGGAGCCTGGGAATAATAAATGTTAGAACAGAAAGACACCTCTTATTTTTCACAATATTAAATTGCCTTTGGTACACAGAGCCTGGAGATGGCTTATTACTGATTTAGAATTTTCAAAGCCAAAATTAAGGCAGGAGAGGATCGTGGAGGGGTGCAAATGAGACGCCAAGAGGGGGCCTTTGATGACTCACACAGTGGATCCCCCTCTTATCTGGGATTCCTCAGGGACACTCTTACTGGTCATAATAGGGAAATTAGGGAACTGGACACCAAGGAGAAAAAAGAGAGGCCAATGAAATTCTTTTTCACTGCATATCAGATATTTATCCACACCAAACTGCAGCACAGGATCCAGTGTTCCACACAAACCACATCCGCTGTGCCCTCTGTGCGCTCCACATCCTCCACAGGCCCTCTTTCCTCCTTCCCTCCCTCCCTAGGCCTCCCTCTTTCTCTGTAATGCCTCTGCAGTCCCCGCCCAACCCAGCAAGCACCTCCTCAGCCTCCACCATCACCAACAGATGACGTGGCTTCCTGATCCCCAGAGCGGATGTGGCTGCACCCATGCAGGAGTACACGACAGTCCCTTCACAACGCCCTCCACACCCCCAGTGACTCCTCTTCATCACAGGGCCAGTGGCATCTCCCAGAAACTCTGCCCAGGCTCCCTTCAGCACCTGTGGGTTTGGCCTCATTGGAAAGAAGTGTTTTTGCAGACATCACAAGTTGAGGAAATCGAGTCAAGATTGTCCTCAGTGAATCTGACAATCCCGACACGGGTCCTTATCAAAGATGCACAGAGAAGAAACTGTCGCGTGCGGTCGGAAATAGAGACCAGAGTGACACAGCCAGCCACATCTGGGAGCACTGAGGCTCAGTGGAGCTGGAACAGCAGGAAGGACTCTCCCTAGGGCCTGGGGAGCAGGACACTACCACCACCCTCGCTGCAGACTCCAGGCCTCCAGACCATTTTCGTGGTTTTAGGTCCCCAAGTGTGAGTGACCAACCGTCTGCCTCCTCAGAGTGTGAGCTCCATGAGGCCAATCCTGGGTGCGAGGCACTCAGCAGATTCTCCACAAGCACAGAGCTCAGCACGGTACCAGCACCGTGGTTTCAAAAGAAAAAGGAACCAACAGATGAATGGACAGACATACTGCAAAGCGTACAGCAGCACAGGGTGACATGTTTTTCTTCAACACAGACCTCCAACCCATGCCTAAGGACACTAACAGATACCTATTGCAAAGGACTCTTTCCTGTCCAAGTTTTAGAAGTCATCCATGTGTTGATGTCTTGAGGACAGGAATGTGACTAAGCCTGAGGGACCCAGGAAAAAAATAAGAGTGAAATGTATCACCACTGTTCCTTATCTCAGCACAGACATGACTTGGCACATGTGCACACACATGCACGCCCACACACCACCCGGCCACTTCATCCTCTGTCTTGCAGCAGTTTGTTTGCTCGTATATTTTGCTTTTCTTGGTAGCATACACCAAAGCCGTTATTACCCCTGAGATGGTCCAGGCACCCAAAGAGCGGTCTTCTTTCTCCTCTCCAATTCTAAGTTCTCATGGAAGAATCTTGGATTGGCCGAATTTCTTTTTAGTCAGGGACAAGCAAACAAGCACAGCTGTGAAGATTCATCCCTCTGTGGTTCTCAAAGCACAGGGACTGGCTGGTAACCCTGCAGGTAACCTCTGGTTACCCTAACCTTGTCCTGTGTTTCAGGCGCCTGTGAGATCCAGTGTCTCTGGTGCCACTCCTCCCTCATGCGTGGCTCACAGCTACAGTACTGGCAGACTCCAGCAGCCCACTCGTGCTCACCTCGATTGCAGCAGACAGGGCTGTTTCCTTGGATGAACTGCAAACCGGAGCTGCCCAAGCTTTGTGGCCACATTCCCCAAAGTCAGACCCAGAGAGACAGGGTCCAGAGCAGGACCGAGAAGCCAGCGTCCACCTGAGACAGGATTCTCTCACACACAGCACATCCCCCACTTCCTGGACAGCATGCAAACAAGAATCATCAGAAAGCACGCTGGGAATAGCAGCCCCAGAGAACTGCAAACCCCAGCGACTCTGCGGGGGACCAAGGATAAAGGTGATCCCCCTCCGTGTGTGGTAGAAACCCAGGCTCAAGGAAAGGATCATACCACAGGGAAAAGTCACATTTTTTAAAATCCTACAATAAGGGGGAAGACTATTGAAAAGCACTTGTCATAATGAAACTACATTATGCTACAGCACATAAATATCCTTCTGAAAGGACTTCCACAGATAAAAAACTCCCACTGCCTGAGAGGGACCAGAAATCACAGATCAGGAAGGGAAAGTAACAAGAATCTAATCATACAGCCTCATTAGACAAACAGGGCAGCCCTGAGAAGATAAGGGACTTGCATCTCCTCACTATTAAGTAGTGAGCAAACTAAACACGGGAGCAAGTGCTCCCAGGTTTCTGGCTGGTTCTGCCTTTGACTCTTCTCCTCAGGCAACCAGAA